>JAOTOM010002943.1:0-47500 GCA_034440615.1 Ashinkailepas kermadecensis
GGCTGTGTTGCTCTACTAGCTGTGTTACTCTACTAGAGGGTGGCTGTGTTGCTCTACTAGCTGTGTTACTCTACTAGAGGGTGGCTGTGTTACTCTACTAGCTGTGTTACTCTACTAGCTGTGTTACTCTACTAGCTGTGTTACTCTACTAGAGGGTTACTCTACTAGAGGGTGGCTGTGTTACTCTACTAGCTGTGTTACTCTACTAGAGGGTGACGCTACAATTGTACTGCAATAGAGTGGTGCTATATCGCTTTAAAAATGTGTATCGCTGCAATGCTACTAAAATTGAGTGGTGCTGCCTTGCTCTACTATAGGGTGGCGCTACAATAGTATTACAGTAGAGTGGTGCTGTGTTACTCTACAAGAGGGTGGCGCTACAATCTACCACAGCAGAGCGGTGCTGTGTTACTCTACAAGAGGTTGGCGCTACAATAGTATTACAGTAGAGCGGTGCTGTGTTACTCGACAAGATGTGGCGCTACAATAGTATTACAGTAGAGTGGTGCTGTGTTACTCTACAGGAGGGTGGCGCTACAATAGTATTACAGTAGAGCGGTGCTGTGTTACTCGACAAGAGGTGGCGCTACAATAGTATTACAGTAGAGCGGTGCTGTGTTACTCGACAAGAGGTGGCGCTACAATAGTATTACAGTAGAGCGTTGCTGTGTTACTCGACAAGAAGGTGGCGCTACAAGAGTATTACAGTAGAGCGGTGCTGTGTTACTCTACAAGAGGGTGGCGCTACAATAGTATTACAGTAGAGTGGTGCTGTGTTACTCTACAAGAGGGTGGCGCTACAATAGTATTACAGTAGAGCGGTGCTGTGTTACTCTACAAGAGTGCTGTGTGCTGACGGTGCTGTGTGCTGTGTCACTCTACTGCGCTACAATGCACCGCAGTAGAGTGGGCGTTGCAACAGGACTGTCGTACGACACCTCGATAAATATCAGTCGATCTTGGGACCAACCCTGTGTGATGCACACATGAGGAAGCGCGGTGACGATGCAAATTGTGCGGGCGGTAGTGTAAGCTGTATTGTGAGAAGTTGGGCTCACAAGGAACACGACTAAGTCAGGGCTCTAAAGTTATCATGCGCAGGCTGGCCAATCCTCTTGAAGCTCTGGGGATCTGATATTTCCCGTCCTGTAATGAACATGTCGCGTCTCTGACCTGTCACACTGTGACAAGTCAGGTGTGTCTGACATGTCGCGTCTTTTACCTGTCACACTGTGACAAGTCAGTGTGTCTGACATGTCGCGTCTCTGACCTGTCACACTGTGACAAGTCAGTGTGTCTGACATATCGCGTCTTTTACCTGTCACACTGTGACATGTCGCGTATTTAACCTGTCACACTGTGACATGTCGCGTCTCTTACCTGTCACACTGTGACATGTGCGTCTCTTACCTGTCACACTGTGACATGTTGCGTCTCTTACCTGTCACACTGTGGCAAGTCAGGTGTGTCTGACATGCTTCCGGAAGCCCTTGGCTGGCTCTGGACTGCATCAGAGAAGAAAGATTCTGTTCAATCACACCCAGTTGTGGAATGCCACAGTAGTCTCCGTCTTGACCAACCCCGTCGAAGTGGGTAGGTCTGTTCTCGCATATCCCAGGATGTCCTGACCTGACCTGACCGTCCCCAGTATTCTGACTTTTCCCCAGCATTCTGACCTGACCTGACCGTCCCCAGTGTTCTGACCTGATCCGACCTGACCGTCCCCAGCATTCTGAATTGACCTGACCGTCCCCAGTGTTCTGACCTGTCCTGACTGTCCCCAGCATTCTAACCTGACCTGACCGTCCCCAGTGTTCTGACCTGTCCTGACTGTCCCCAGCATTCTAACCTGACCTGACCGTCACCAGTGTTCTGACTTGACCTGACTTGAGCGTCCCCAGCGTTTTGACCTGACCCGACCTGACCTGACCGTCCCCAGCGTTCTGACCTGACCCGCCTGACCGTCCCAAGCGTTCTGACCTGCCACACAAAGATGACGGGCCAGCTGATCAGCCACCAGGTCCATCCGTAGTCGGACACGTGGTAGTAGACGGTGCTGTAGCCGCCGTTCATCACCCAGCGAGCCAGCAGCGCCGACAGTGTGTTACCTGACGACGTCATACAGTGTTACCTGACGACGTCATACAGTGTTACCTGACGACGTCATACAGTGTTACCTGACGACGTTATAGTAATGTTACCTGACGACGTCATAGTGTGTTACCTGACGACGTTATAGTAATGTTACCTGACGACGTCATAGTGTGTTACCTGACGAGCGTCATGTTATGTTGCCTGACGAGCGTCACAGGGTGTTACCTGACGACGTTATAGTAATGTTACCTGACGACGTTATAGTGTGTTACCTGACGAGCGTCATGCAGTGTTACCTGACGACGTCATAGTGTGTTACCTGACGACGTCATAGTAATGTTACCTGACGACGTTATGGTCTGCTACCATGACGAGCGTCATGCAGTGTTACCTGACGACGTCATAGTGTGTTACCTGATGACGTCATAGTGTGCTACCTGACGACGTCATAGTGTGTTACCTGACGACGTCATACAGTGCTACCTGATGACGTCATACAGTGTTACCTGGGAACGTTATATATATATATATATATACATCCTAGCGAAAAGACTGAATAATTTCCTGTTACCGGACGTCTCCTCCACATATGGCATGAAATTTGTGAATGCGTCCATGGCTATCATGCGTACTTGCAAGGTGTTTGACACGCTAGCCTCCCTAGAAGGTGTTTGACACGCTAGCCTCCCTAGAAGGTGTTTGACACGCTAGCCTCCCTGCTTGACAGTTCTCCTCTTTTTTTACCTTTTTAGAAGTTGACACTTTCTTAGAAGTAACTCTGAAACTCTGTATGCCGCAGTAGAAGCTGTTGAGCCATTCAGCATTGTTGAATGTTACGCTACGAGCGTCATGGGTGTCAGCTGACAAGGTTACGGTGCTTTTGGACATCAGCTGATACGGGTTATGGTGTGCTATCGATGTCATATGTTACCGTTACGGTGCGTTACGGCGCTGACAAGTGTTGCGGTGTTTTATGAATGTCAGCTGACAAGGTTACGGTGCGTTATGGATGTCAGGTGACAAGGGTTACGGTGCGTTATGGATGTCAGCTGACAAAGGCTGCGGTGCGTTGTGGTTGTCAGTTGGCAAAGGCTGCGGTGCGTTGTGGATATCAGGTGACATGGGTTACGGTGCGTTATGGATGTCAGCTGACAAAGGCTGCGGTGCGTTGTGGTTGTCAGTTGGCAAAGGTTGCGGTGCGTTATCATTCATTGGTGCTGCTCAAGTTATGTTGCTCAATGTAACATAACGTTTCCCTGAGCTTGCATTGTGCAGGACGCTTTGCAGAACCAAGCATCTCGTGTCACAACACGACCTGTGTGATCGGCAGGACAACTCTCCCGGCCGTGCTAGAGTATCCAACGGCCTATGTCCTCACACCGTGTGCGACACTCATTTACGTGTTCGCTGAACCCGGATTGCTTCGAGGCGGCCAATGCGACCGCAGCGCCTCTGGCGGCCGGCCGCCGCGCACGCTTCCGCCGAACCCATCGCGTCGGCCGGCATCATCGATGAATAGTCAATGACTATTAGTGAGATTAGTCATGACTATTAGTCATGGCATAGTACGGACAGCACGGAATGGTAATAGTACTGCAATAAAAATCACCGATGAATAGCGCGATGGAGCCGTGCTTGATCTCGTGCCACTCGAGGTCGGGCGGCAGCCACCTCTCCGGCTGGCACTTCCACTGGTGCGCAGAGTCCCGCCGCAGCCGGTAGTAGTACCACTGGAACACAAGCGCTCGCGTAAGAGACGCCCGCCGCCGCGTTGTCTACAGCGTCGGCGTGATGCTTTTTTTCTAGGCTTATAGTACCTTACCTCTTTAGGCTTAACCCAGATGGGCCCCTGTGGCTGTTGGCAAGGTGGCGCACTGCATGCCTTCGTGACACGTCGTGCCATCGGCAAGCGGCGTACCGGCAAGTCGGCGGCGTGGACCCGGCGAGCCGTGACGAGGCAGAATCGCTTCCCAAATACTTCGACACGATAACGGTCAGTTCAAGGGTTCAAGGATGCCTTCATTCGTGGACTCGGTCGCCGGCGTTGCTAGGCCAGGTGTTGATTGCTAGGCTCGCAGCAGAACGTGAGCTGGGGGGACGGGGGACGGGGGAGGGGACCGGCAGACCGTCAGACCTAACTGTGTTATGTGCCACTGCCTGCATAAATATGAAATAATTGGAGGTGTGTATGTTGTTGCCGCTTTCCTCGCTTTCTCGCCTCTATGAAATTCAGTTATATTTTCATCCAGATCGCACTGTATGCATTATGTGGCATGCTCCGCCCTGTTCCAAGAACTAAACTCGCGTCTAAATGTTACATCCCAAGCTAAAGATCTACAGAATGGAACGCGGACAGTGAGTGCCCGGATCGGGTCGTAAATCGTGTCAAGAATTTCTTTGTCAGGAAAAAATCGTGTCATAAATCAATCGGATCGTGTCAAGTGCAACAGGAGACTTCATACTCAAAGCCCTCCGGAACTACTCCTCGTGCGAGTTGGACCATGCTTTGTGAAACTGAAGCAAATTTGTATACACAATAGTTCTTCCAACCCAGGGGTGTTGTTTTGTATGCTTCTGGAGGGGCATGTGCCCCCTCAATGTTCAATTTTTCCCCTCCAATAGTGAATTTTCCTCACGCCCAATATGAAATGGAAATGGACAGGCAGCAAAAATCATAAACGTGCATAATAGGGTTGACTTGAAGTTACATGGGGGTAATATGATCGGTTGCAGGGGTGTGATATGGTCATACACATGCATTTGTACATCTTGGTGTTGCAGCCTGGCTGTTGGTGGGAGACCGCGGCAGATGGCAAAGGTCGGTGTCGTTCCTAAATACTTCTGAGTTGTGTGATATGTGCCCTCAGATTATTCAAGGCAGATGCGTTGTATTATTTTCTTAATCATTGAATTTTGCAACAGCCATCACACCTTCATATTTGCATCACAAGTCAAAAGAATGTGCTGGTCAGGAAGGGCCTGATTTGATTTAGATTGCCAGATATAGCCATACTTAGCACGCACTTACGTACAGACGTTTCCCAGGCAGCTTTCAACTTACGTGTTTAAACCGACTGTTCAGACAGAATGAGCGAGCGTTCCGAGCGAACGCAGTGATACAAATGCTAAAACCCACTTGGTCTTGCTTTCGAACACAGTCCTCTCCTCTGTCTTAGTCTGTGCAATGCATGTTGGTATGACCGGAGCCATGATTCTCGACCTAGGTGTGTTTCTGTGTGCCTTGCCCACAAATATTAATATCACTAATATATTAATAGTCCGCCATCACGCTTGTGTATTGGCTGACTCGTAGATTATTCGTTATATTATGATATATTTAATACATGACCAACCGAGGAGACGAGGCTGGGAAACTCTTGAACTCTGATAGAACGCAACGTTCTTTTGTCGGGCTTTCAATTGAGCCGGACATTTTCTTTAGCCCTTAAGTGATAACCTTCTACGTCTTCTAGACGTGTGGTTGTATTTTTAGTTTTGTCTGGAGCATCACGTCAATTGGAAATTTATCCTATCAGCTGATTAATTGGCCTAATCTAGCATATGAACATAATTGAGCACAGGGCCGATTAACACGAGCGCCGGAGGACCTCTCACATAACACGCACTGGAGGGGGGGGAATTCGGCCCCTGCTCATAATATTTCGGAAGCTACTGAAGCTATAAGCACGCAATTTGGAGGGTATATTGCGGATGTAGTGAACTACAAATTTCACGACCCTGGGCCTTTAAGGTCAAATAAGGTCGTGCGATCGCTTGCTTCGCCACATCGCCGTTCCACCGCACCGACGAAGCCTTTGTGACCTTCAATGCTCGCCGGCCGCCGCCAGGTCGGTCGATTTGGCACCCCCGCAATACTAGTTTACTCACGGATTTCGATTTTGTGTTGTATATGATGCGCTTATCGATTTTTAACAAAGTCACAAAATCACATTACAATATCGCCGCCCGTTTATGAGATAAAATAAAAACAAACAGAAAAACAGGAGATGTGGGCGGTCCCCCCCCCCCTCCTCTTTCGTTGCGCGTATCTTATCAGCCATATTTTATACCTACATCAATCCTGTAGCATTTTGCCCCCACCCCACCCCACAAAAAAAAATCATAAAACAACACCTGTTCCAACCTACTAGTAGATGTTATTAAATGTGAAAATGTATCGAATTACAAGTAGCAGGTAAACCAATGGATGCTCGCTACAAGAACTGACAACAAGCTATAAGAAACAAATGCCTACCTATTGCAAAATAGACGACCGTGTGATGCCCGACCCGATTAGGGATCACGTGCGAACAGCCGATAGAGCAAACACCTGAAGCTCACTATCTACTAAACCACGAAGAAGACGAAGAACCTCATCATGAAGTATGACATAGCGTTCGGCAGCAACATTCCAAGAGAGACATAGCCTGGTTGGTTGGTTATTGGTTTTACGACACGTCGACCGTTGAGTCATGTAGCGTCGCCAATCTCTCACGCCGATTGGTCGCGAGCGAAGAGTAGCGACAGGTGAGACTCGAACCCACAACCTTTCGATTGTGAGACGAGCATCTTACCCCTAGACCACTCGTCCCCAGAGATATAGCCTACCGATGGCAATGCCCTTATAACATTGTAGACGTCTACACAATGGAAGCACATTAGGTGCACGACTACATGCCCATTAGATGATTGTGGATGTCTACACAGTGGTAGCTTTCTAAGGTGCACACCTACATGCACATTATAAGATTCCAGACGTCTACACAGTAGTAGCTTTCTTAGGTGCACAACTACATGCCCATTATAAGATTATGGACGTCTACACAGTAGTAGCTTCCTAAGGTGCACGGCTTGCCCATTACGAGATTGTAAACGTCTACACAATGGTAGCTGCATTAGGTTCACGGCTGCATTACCCCGGCGTTTAACCCGGCTGGGTTTCAACCGGACTACAGGGGCCGGGGATCTTGGTTAGTTAGTTATTTGGGCTTAAGGGCGCGCCGACTACGAGGTCATTTGGCGCCCCCGGGGATCTTGGTCAAAGCGGCCGAAAGCCCACATAACTAACTAACAGGTGCCGGGGTGGCGTTTTCAGGGCGCGTCGAACGCCACCTGAATGTCGACAAAGGTCCGGGCAAGGTCGCACATTCCGTCCGATCGAGAATACCTGCACCACCCCACTCGCCGCTATCTCAAGTGCCGATACCCTGCGGCGATCCTCGGCCGCGTGACCTCTGACCCCTCTGCCCGGGGCACTGACGGCAGCAGTCGGGTGATGAAACATCCGGGACTGGGGAAGGGGCGGGGCGTGTGCACCTGTAAGGGGCGCACGCACAGTACCGCCGACAGCGTGACTGTCGGTCTGCAAACTCGGCTGTTGGCAGTATGATTGATGTTCAATGCTCTCCCGGTCCAGCATGTGTGCTGCAAGCTTTGGGAGACGAAGCATAGCTGTAGGGTGTTAAGTATTATGTTATAGCTGTATTTGAGGCTATAGATCTGGGACAGTGAGGAGTAAAGAACGTTGAGGTTTTGCTTATTTGGCCTGTCATAGCCCAAATGAATGGGGGCAGCACACTCTCACGGGTCCCATGTGAAAAGTTGAAATTAGCGGTGGGCAAGGCCAACACTGAGTGGGCACTTTCCATCCAAAAGCACACAGAACAACACCATGCCTGGGCTCGAACCGCTGACTTCTTCCTCCTGAACCACACTTCACGCTCCCGAGGCTGCACGGATTGATTCAGACCGCGGGGATGTGGTGGCCAGGGGTGCAGAACCTCCCACCTTCGAGGCAAGACGAGGTAACTGCCACGTTCTCAGTTTCTCTCGATTCTGGACAGTGAGCTTGACATACGAGCGCCCACGCACCCCGAATATCTTTCAATCTGAAGTGTGTGGGTGTGGGTGTGTGTGGATGTGTGTGTGTATGTGTGTATGTGTGTGTGTGTGTGTGTGTGTGTATAGGTGTGCGTGTGTGTGTGTGCGTGTGTGTATGTGTGTGTGTGTGTGTGTGTGTGTGTGTGTGTGTGTGTGTGTGTGTGTGTGTGTGTGTATGTGTGCGTGTGTGTGTGTGTATGTGTGTGTGTGTGTGTGTGTGTGTGTGTGTGTGTGTGTGTGTGTGTGTGTGTGTGTGTGTGTGTGTGTGTGTGTGTGTGTGTGTGTGTGTGTGTGAAAGCTATAAAATGTTTAGTCATTAGCCTGCAGAGCTAAGAACTTGCAAAGCTATTTTTGCATCGTTTCTCTCGTCCTTCACTGGCGTGACGGAAGTGAGGAAGAAGTGAGGAAGAAGCGAGGAGGAAGTGAGGATCAAGTGAGGCGGAAGAGAGGAAAAAGTGAGGCCGAAGTGAGACGGAAGTGAGACGAAAGTAAGGCAGAAGTGAGGCAGAAGTGGGGTCGAACGGCTGTGTGTCGAGCCCAGCTGGTAAGAAGGGCATGGGGCCGACTGATCCACTGCAGCACATGGGTAGTGGGAAATAGCCGCAGGCTTATATCACTATACTCAATGTAACATGATAGGTGAAGATAATGCATAGCTTCAATGTCATATCAGGATATTATATTCTCTGTGAGACCACAGAAAGGGAAAGCAGAACACGTCACATTTCAATGGGGCTCAGAGGGATATAACTGATAACACAGTGGAAGTAAAATATTAGTTCCTCGTGTCGAGACAACTCCTGCCTGGTGAACAGTTCTCCAGCCGTGTGTGGTCAGCGTCACACTCCTGCCTGGTGAACAGTTCTCCAGCCGTGTGTTGTCAGCGTCACACTCCTGCCTGGTGAACAGTTCTCCAGCCGTGTGTGGTCAGCGTCACACTCCTGCCTGGTGAACAGTTCTCCAGCCGTGTGTTGTCAGCGTCACACTCCTGCCTGGTGAACAGTTCTCCAGCCGTGTGTTGTCAGCGTCACACTCCTGCCTGGTGAACAGTTCTCCAGCCGTGTGTTGTCAGGGTCACACTCCTGCCTGGTGAACAGTTCTCCAGCCGTGTGTGGTCAGCGTCACACTCCTGCCTGGTGAACAGTTCTCCAGCCGTGTGTGGTCAGCGTCACACTTCTGCCTGGTGAACAGTTCTCCAGCCGTGTGTTGTCAGCGTCACACTCCTGCCTGGTGAACAGTTCTCCAGCCGTGTGTTGTCAGCGTCACACTCCTGCCTGGTGAACAGTTCTCCAGCCGTGTGTGGTCAGCGTCACACTCCTGCCTGGTGAACAGTTCTCCAGCCGTGTGTGGTCAGCGTCACACTCCTGCCTGGTGAACAGTTCTCCAGCCGTGTGTGGTCAGCGTCACACTCCTGCCTGGTGAACAGTTCTCCAGCCGTGTGTGGTCAGCGTCACACTCCTGCCTGGTGAACAGTTCTCCAGCCGTGTGTGGTCAGCGTCACACTCCTGCCTGGTGAACAGTTCTCCAGCCGTGTGTGGTCAGCGTCACACTCCTGCCTGGTGAACAGTTCTCCAGCCGTGTGTGGTCAGCGTCACACTCCTGCCTGGTGAACAGTTCTCCAGCCGTGTGTGGTCAGCGTCACACTCCTGCCTGGTGAACAGTTCTCCAGCCGTGTGTGGTCAGCGTCACACTCCTGCCTGGTGAACAGTTCTCCAGCCGTGTGTTGTCAGCGTCACACTCCTGCCTGGTGAACAGTTCTCCAGCCGTGTGTTGTCAGCGTCACACTCCTGCCTGGTGAACAGTTCTCCAGCCGTGTGTGGTCAGCGTCACACTCCTGCCTGGTGAACAGTTCTCCAGCCGTGTGTTGTCAGCGTCACCCTAACACGTGCCGGGAGGTGGGCGAAATCCGCCCCCACACGCCTCGCCTTCGCCCTTCCTGTCCTTTTGTAAGATGTAGTTCGCATGCAAATCGGATTTCCTGCGTCGAAGTGCCCGGTGGAATTGCACATGATGCAGCAAAAAAAAAAACACTCAGCCGGTGACTTATCGGGATTTTGCCTCTCCGATCAGCACCAAACTGGTTCGAATCTGACCAGCATCGATAGCTTCGGGTTTTGTAGTGTTGCCATATGTGTTGTGATATCGACCCCAAGCTGCCAGCCAGTATCCTTTGTGACGTCAGAAACACTTCATATCATTCTTGATCAAGCATGCTGGCTGGTTGACGTCTCCGAAATATTTAATTTCAACATGCTGACCCAACTTGGGCCACGATGACTTTCATCTTGTCGGTGAAATCGAAGCTGACAATTCAGACAATCAAAGCTCACTTCACTACACCTAATCTGTGGGTGGCGTGGCTTTAACTGTGTCCTATTTTTTTAGACCGTGGCGGCGAAACCCGCATCCTCACACTGCGCCTCGCGTTGTAAATTGACTACCTCCAGTGTACTATGGGGTCTCTCCACTGTGCCATGGAGTCCCTCTACTGCATCACAAAGGCCCTGCATTGTGCTATGGAGTCCCTCCACTGTGCCATGGGGTCCCTGCACTGTATCACAAAGTCCCTCCACTGTGCCATGGGGGTCCCTCCACTGTACCACAAAGTCCCTCAACTGTGTTATGGAGTCCTTCCACTGTTCAATGGAGTATCTCCACTGGACGCGTTACCCTGTCAGTGGTGATATAGTCCCTCCACTGGACACGTTACCCTGTCAGTGGTGATATAGTCCCTCCACTGAACACGTTACCCTGTCAGTGGTGATATAGTCCCTCCACTGGACACGTTACCCTGTCAGTGGTGATATAGTCCCTCCACTAGACACGTTACCCTGTCAGTGGTGATATAGTCCCTCCACGGGACACGTTACCCTGTCGGTGGTGATATAGTCCCTCCACTGGACACGTTACCCTGTCAGTGGTGATACAGTCCCTCCACTGGACACGTTACCCTGTCAGTGGTGATATAGTCCCTCCACTGGACACGTTACCCTGTCAGTGGTGATATAGTCCCTCCACTAGACACGTTACTCTGTCAATGGTGATATAGTCCCTCCACTGGACACGTTACCCTGTCAGTGGTGATATAGTCCCTCCACTAGACACGTTACCCTGTCAGTGGTGATATAGTCCCTCCACTGGACACGTTACCCTGTCAGTGGTGATATAGTCCCTACACTGGACACGTTACCCTGTCAGTGGTGATATAGTCCCTCCACTGGACACGTTACCCTGTCAGTGGTGATATAGTCCCTCCACTGGACACGTTACCCTGTCAGTGGTGATATAGTCCCTCCACTGGACACGTTACCCTGTCAGTGGTGATATAGTCCCTCCACTGGACACGTTACCCTGTCAGTGGTGATATAGTCCCTCCACTGAACACGTTACCCTGTCAGTGGTGGTATAGTCCCTCCACTGGACACGTTACCCTGTCAGTGGTGATATAGTCCCTCCACTGGACACGTTACCCTGTCAGTGGTGATATAGTCCCTCCACTGGACACGTTACCCTGTCAGTGGTGATATAGTCCCTCCACTGGACACGTTACCCTGTCAGTGGTGATATAGTCCCTCCACTGGACACGTTACCCTGTCAGTGGTGATATAGTCCCTCCACTGGACGCGTTACCCTGTCAGTGGTGATATAGTCCCTCCACTAGACACGTTACTCTGTCAATGGTGATATAGTCCCTCCACTGGGCACGTTACCCTGTCAGTGGTGATATAGTCCCTCCACTGGACACGTTACCCTGTCAGTGGTGATATAGTCCCTCCACTGGACACGTTACCCTGTCAGTGGTGATGTAGTCCCTCCACTGGACACGTTACCCTGTCAGTGGTGATATAGTCCCTCCACTAGACACGTTACCCTGTCAGTGGTGATATAGTCCCTCCACTGGACACGTCACCCTGTCAGTGGTGATATAGTCCATCCACTGGACACGTTACCCTGTCAGTGGTGATATAGTCCCTCCACTGGACACGTTACCCTGTCAGTGGTGATATAGTCCCTCCACTGGACACGTTACCCTGTCAGTGGTGATATAGTCCCTCCACTGGACACGTTACCCTGTCAGTGGTGATATAGTCCCTCCACTGGACACGTTCTGTGGGTGACATAGTCCCTCCACTGGACACGTTACCCTGTCAGTGGTGATATAGTCCCTCCACTGGACACGTTACCCTGTCAGTGGTGATATAGTCCCTCCACTGGACACGTTACCCTGTCAGTGGTGATATAGTCCCTCCACTGGACACGTTACCCTGTCAGTGGTGATATAGTCCCTCCACTGGACACGTTACCCTGTCAGTGGTGATATAGTCCCTCCACTGGACACGTTACCCTGTCAGTGGTGATATAGTCCCTCCACTGGACACGTTACCCTGTCAGTGGTGATATAGTCCCTCCACTGGACACGTTACCCTGTCAGTGGTGATATAGTCCCTCCACTGGACACCTTATTTTCAGTGGTGATATAGTCCTTCCACTGGACACGTTACCCTGTCAGTGGTGATATAGTCCCTCCACTGGACACGTTACCCTGTCAGTGGTGATATAGTCCCTCCACTGGACACGTTACCCTGTCAGTGGTGATATAGTCCCTCCACTGGACACGTTACCCTGTCAGTGGTGATATAGTCCCTCCACTGGACACGTTACCCTGTCAGTGGTGATATAGTCCCTCCACTGGACACGTTACCCTGTCAGTGGTGATATAGTCCCTCCACTGGACACGTTACCCTGTCAGTGGTGATATAGTCCCTCCACTGGACACGTTACCCTGTCAGTGGTGATATAGTCCCTCCACTGGACACGTTACCCTGTCAGTGGTGATATAGTCCCTCCACTGGACACGTTACCCTGTCAGTGGTGATATAGTCCCTCCACTGGACACGTTACCCTGTCAGTGGTGATATAGTCCCTCCACTGGACACGTTACCCTGTCAGTGGTGATATAGTCCCTCCACTGGACACGTTACCCTGTCAGTGGTGATATAGTCCCTCCACTGGACACGTTACCCTGTCAGTGGTGATATAGTCCCTCCACTGGACACGTTACCCTGTCAGTGGTGATATAGTCCCTCCACTGGACACGTTACCCTGTCAGTGGTGATATAGTCCCTCCACTGGACACGTTACCCTGTCAGTGGTGATATAGTCCCTCCACTGGACACGTTACCCTGTCAGTGGTGATATAGTCCCCCACTGGACACGTTACCCTGTCAGTGGTGATATAGTCCCTCCACTGGACACGTTACCCTGTCAGTGGTGATATAGTCCCTCCACTGGACACGTTACCCTGTCAGTGGTGATATAGTCCCTCCACTGGACACGTTACCCTGTCAGTGGTGATATAGTCCCTCCACTGGACACGTTACCCTGTCAGTGGTGATATAGTCCCTCCACTGGACACGTTACCCTGTCATGGTGGTGATATAGTCCCTCCACTGGACACGTTACCCTGTCAGTGGTGATATAGTCCCTCCACTGGACACGTTACCCTGTCAGTGGTGATATAGTCCCTCCACTGGACACGTTACCCTGTCAGTGGTGATATAGTCCCTCCACTGGACACGTTACCCTGTCAGTGGTGATATAGTCCCTCCACTGGACACGTTACCCTGTCAGTGGTGATATAGTCCCTCCACTGGACACGTTACCCTGTCAGTGGTGATATAGTCCCTCCACTGGACACGTTACCCTGTCAGTGGTGATATAGTCCCCTCCACTGGACACGTTACCCTGTCAGTGGTGATATAGTCCCTCCACTGGACACGTTACCCTGTCAGTGGTGATATAGTCCCCCCACTGGACACGTTACCCTGTCAGTGGTGATATAGTCCCTCCACTGGACACGTTACCCTGTCAGTGGTGACATAGTCCCCCCACTGGACACGTTACCCTGTCAGTGGTGATATAGTCCCTCCACTGGACACGTTACCCTGTCAGTGGTGATATAGTCCCTCCACTGGACACGTTACCCTGTCAGTGGTGATATAGTCCCTCCACTGGACACGTTACCCTGTCAGTGGTGATATAGTCCCCCCACTGGACACGTTACCCTGTCAGTGGTGATATAGTCCCTCCACTGGACACGTTACCCTGTCAGTGGTGACATAGTCCCTCCACTGGACACGTTACCCTGTCAGTGGTGATATAGTCCCTCCACTGGACACGTTACCCTGTCAGTGGTGATATAGTCCTCCACTGGACACGTTACCCTGTCAGTGGTGATGTAGTCCCTCCACTGGACACGTTACCCTGTCAGTGGTGATATAGTCCCCCACTGGACACGTTACCCTGTCAGTGGTGACATAGTCCCTCCACTGGACACGTTACCCTGTCAGTGGTGATAAAGTCCCTCCACTGGACACGTTACCCTGTCAGTGGTGATATAGTCCCCCACTAGACACGTTACCCTGTCAGTGGTGATATAGTCCCTCCACTGGACACGTTGCCCTGTCAGTGGTGATATAGTCCCTCCACTGGACACGTTACCCTGTCAGTGGTGATATAGTCCCTCCACTGGACACGTTACCCTGTCAGTGGTGATATAGTCCCTCCACTGGACACGTTACCCTGTCAGTGGTGATATAGTCCCCCCACTAGACACGTTACCCTGTTAGTGGTGATATAGTCCCTCCACTGGACACGTTACCCTGTCAGTGGTGATATAGTCCCTCCACTGGACACGTTACCCTGTCAGTGGTGATATAGTCCCCCCACTGGACACGTTACCCTGTCAGTGGTGATGTAGTCCCTCCACTGGACACGTTACCCTGTCAGTGGTGACATAGTCCCTCCACTGGACACGTTACCCTGTCAGTGGTGATATAGTCCCTCCACTGGACACGTTACCCTGTCAGTGGTGATATAGTCCCTCCACTGGACACGTTACCCTGTCAGTGGTGATATAGTCCCTCCACTGGACATGTTACCCTGTCAGTGGTGACATAGTCCCTCCACTGGACACGTTACCCTGTCAGTGGTGATATAGTCCCTCCACTGGACACGTTACCCTGTCAGTGGTGATATAGTCCCTCCACGGGACACGTTACCCTGTCAGTGGTGATATAGTCCCTCCACTGGACACGTTACCCTGTCAGTGGTGATATAGTCCCTCCACTGGACATGTTACCCTGTCAGTGGTGACATAGTCCCTCCACTGGACACGTTACCCTGTCAGTGGTGATATAGTCCCTCCACTGGACATGTTACCCTGTCAGTGGTGACATAGTCCCTCCACTGGACACGTTACCCTGTCAGTAGTGATATGTGGGCGGTACTCACGTGCAAGAAGCCTCCCACACCGAAGTAGATGCAGTAGCCGACCAGGGACGCAATGAGCCAAGCCTGGCAGGACACAGCACCGTTCAAACAAACAGGATACCGACTGGCCACCAACGAGCAACACATACCAGCAGACTGGATGCCAACTGACCACCGACAGACTGTAAATACCAACAGATAGGAGTGTCAACTGGCCATCGACAGACTGAAAATACCAGACAAACAGCTCTGCCCTTAATTAGATTAGATGCACTTGTGAGGTATTCACAGGCGCGAGCAAGTCCACTTGCAATCTGAGGTGGATCAAAGTGAGAATGGATCCCCGTGTGATTTAGTCCAGTATTTTCGTCTGGAATCTATGACACATCCCTCGAAGACGTATCTTGGTCATTCGGACTTCTGACCGCAGAGGTCAGGCAGCGACCACCGTTGGCTGTTCTCTATTGGCCTGCGAAGCGCTGACACGCTGACCACAAAACGGTGCACAAAACGGTGCACAACACGGTGCACAAAACGGTGAAATAAACCACACCCGTCTGACGGTGCACAATCGTGCACGCCAGACCAGATCGAGCGCTAGCCAGTCGCACACACTGCCAAGTGTCTCTCAGGTCCCACACCTCCCCAGGGTGTCATTCTTACCTCAGATACCACACCTCCAGGGTGTCATTCTTACCTCAGATCCCACACCTCCAGGGTGTCATTCTTACCTCAGATCCCACACCTCCAGTATGTCATTCTTACCATAGGCGTCGCCACGGCGAGGGACGCGAGGACGCCCCCTCTCCCTCCCCCCCCCCCCCCCACCCTCCGCTGCGTGGAACTTGACATTGCACCTACGACGTTGCATGCAAACAAATCGCAAATAAAACCACATCAAAACAATCTCGTCTCCCCTCCCTTTATACCCAGACATGTAACGTACTCGCTTTAAAGGCGGCGCAAATGACCTGCATGGTCCGGCACGCCCCCAAAATAACTCTCCCCTCCCGCGCTATCCAACATCGGCAGCGACGCCGGTGCTCCTCGCCTGAGTGAAGCCGTGGAAGCGCATGTGCAGGTACTCGGCCCAGCCCAGGTCTGCCGTCGGGTCGTCAGAGCGGGCGCCGGCTCCCCCGAGCCAGCCGCCCACTTCAGGTAGTGCACCGCGATCACGAGCCACTCGGCTGCCAAGAAACGGCGTGACGTCATTAAAAGTTACGTCACTGGGCCGCCTGCTGGCTGGAAGGTTGGTTAGGTGCATTTATCGCTTTGAAAAAAACTCGTTTCTGCGCCATGCACGTTGCGATACGTATTGTATCTTATTGAGTGATGTATCTTGTCGTCTTGTATCTTATTCCGTGATGTATCTTGTCTTCTGGTATCTTATTGAGTGATTTATCTGGTCTTCTTGCATCTTATCGAGAGATATAAAAAACCCTTCGACTGCAAGCCGTCGAACTGAAGATTGCTTGCAGCCGAAAAAAAATTGCATAGTACTGTATGCCATTTTGGTGTCAGAGTTGAGCTATGTGTTGGTATGCTACCGACAAGCTTTGAGTTTAAAAATAAAGAGTATTGAGCATAAAGAGTATATGGAGTACATGAGTATATGGACATTAGTCCATCCAGCTTATACAAACCTACCACAACTGTTGTGACGAGACATGTACATCAATGCGCATCAATGCATCGACCCTGAAAATGTCAACGTTTTGCATGTGTACTCCCAGTTTCGTATCTGGTTACACTGTTCAAAATTCCCATATTTGCGGACATATTAATGTTGGAGGCCAACGTTAGCCCCGGAGATTCCATGTTTTGGTCAGAGACAAAATACACAATGCGTTCAAATGTTTTGGTTTCTATGCGTCTTTGTGTCCTTCAGACGATTCTAGGTCGTACAATTTACGTCGAGAACTAACTCTGGGACTCTTGTGCGACATTCAGACGACACCATAATGCAAAATACAATATCACGGCTATCCATTTCGGGTGCCTCAACCAGCCCTGTGGCCATGCCCTTAGCCCCCCCCCCCACTTACACCTCCCCCTCCCCACCGATGTCCTTAACCCTCGCCCACGCACGGCGTTTTCGGCCCACCCACGGCCCACTGCCCACTGCCCACCTACGGCCCAGGGCCCACGGCCCACCTACGCCAGTGCAGAGTGAGAGTTGCTGCAACTCACACTTCTCTGGCGTTTCCAAACAGAGCGTGCTATCGACACAAACAAAGCACAAACAAACACAAACAAAGCACAAACAAAACACAAACAAAACACAAATATAACATAAGCAAAACACAAACAAAACACAAACAAAACACAAACAAAATACAAACAAAAGCCTACACGTTGCACGTGTAGATTTATCGCGATGGAATCCTGACGTTAATACTTTTGTTTGTCCGTTGACCCTTTAAGGTCAGTTTGCTTATTTCCCCGCAAAATCGAGAAGTTCCTCCATGAATGATTCCCAGTACAAAACAAATAACCGCCTTCTCAAACAAACAACCGCTTTAAATATTCACCTTAATATCATGGAACTGTGAGTGTCTGCACCACTGAGGAGGCTTTTCTGCATTCCACGTGTCTTTTTGCACGTTTTTTCCCGCGTGCTTTTTCATTTTTTAAGATTGAGCTTTTTTCATCACTCCTGACGATGTCCCCTGGCCGAAACGTTGAGTAATAAAGTATAACCTTTATCGTTACTTTTGATGTCAACTCAGCACCTCCTGGTATATTGAAGGTCGTATATTTTCTTTACCAACAAAAAATTGTAAGGACCAACAGTCGAAGGTAGAAAAGGCGACGGGATACAAATGAAATGGAAAGCTATGGTTGCCAGCTGTTATCGCGACTGTACTTTACGTACCTGCCTATCCCAGCATGGGTGGAAGATGCGGGCTGTTTGGAAGTCTGGAGCGTCCATAGGAGGAAAATGCAGCGATAGACCTGAAGGGCAAGCTAGATGTTCTGAACCGGACAAGCATTTTGAATCTCCGCGAAGTCGATGTAGAGTCCTCCACCGGTGCAGATCAGGCTTAATCCTAGTATAATTCGGGTGAAGTTAGGGAAATTATGCCGACTTGCGCCTCAATCATAGTTTGCGCTACCTGGATTTATCTGGTCTGCACCAGCCACATTTATCTCACATCACTGGCAACAAGCACCAGGCTGACCTGCTGACATAACCTGAGCTGACCTGACCCACGTTCCCACCTCGAATCGTAGCTCCCAGCAGGAGGACCAGCGCGGAGGCGACACCGGGTCCGGCCCAGCTCGGCAGATGGCTCCACAGTCTGTCCAGAAGAGAGTAGTACGCCTTCGTCAAACCAGGCGCGAACGTTTCGTACTCATCCGTCGCGGGCGAAGGCGGCTGCAACTGTTCCTGCTTCGGCGGAGGTGCCTGCTGCGATTGCAGCGAGTCTTCCGGTTTGTGCGTGCTGGGCGTCATTGCACAGAATGTTGATAAGGTCAGGGGTCAGCGGTGGGGCTTAAGGGTCCGAGGCAGAGGCCATGGATTGGCAGTCAGAGGTCAGGTGATAGAAGTTCAAGCGATCCGAAGGTGAGAAGGTCGAGGTATTTGGAGTCCGCAGACTCGCGAGAGGTCAGGATTCTAAAGATTGTTGATTCACGTTGAGAGGACGGTGACTGATTTTAAATAAAAGTAGGTCAGAAGATTGAGGTTCTGGGCCACGAGCTATGTCGGTGGTAGCAGGTGTGAGACCGGCTTGACTTATTCTCACTGCAGCCCACAGGTAAATGCCACGAGCGCGCTGTTTCTGACATGTGCGAACCACTATCTGGTCCGGGGCTCAACGATATCTGACACAGCGTGGCGCGGGGTATAGATAACAGCCTCTGGCGATCACGGGTCACTGGGAATAAACATACCAACCATGATAGTGGACATACACAACTGGCCCGGACAATCACAGCTCACTGGATATCAACATATTAACACATTTTAGTGGACATACACAACTGCCCCTGACAATCACAGGTCACTGGAGATCAACATACCAGCCATGGTAGTGGACATACACAACTGCCCCGGACAATCACAGTTCATACCAACAAACTAACAAACATAGCAACAAACAACAAACCAAACCACATACCAACAAACATAGTCCGTTGGTGGCGGGACTTACCTGCAAAAACAAAAGACTGGGGAGTGATGTGACCCAGCCTAATTTTCATCCCACTGGTATATGTTTAAAGAAATATTAACGTAGTGACGTCACGTGGGTAAGGAAGTCACACGCAGGACCGGGGCGCAACACTACGGAACCGACGAGGGACGAGCGAGTCCAGGACTGCCGTCCCTCGGCCCAGATCGGACGTCCCTCGGCCCAGAACAGACGTACCTCAGTTCAGGACAGACGTCCCTTGGTCCAGAACAGACGTCCCTCGGTCCGGAACAGCCGTTCCTCGGATCAGAGCAGACCTACTGTGCGAACGGCACGTTCACCGATATTTGCCTGCACATGCGCTCAGGATGTATTTTGGCAACTTCTTGATTATAAAGTAATGGTTCCATTCGTGTGCGAAGATGCAGTGGAGTTGACGGGAATGTGCTTCAGCGCACGCAGCACGCTTTTGTTAATCGTTTTAATAGCGGTTTTCTTGCGATCTTCATTCATGAAAGTTATTCCAAAGCTACTCTTCGTCGTTCCAACAGGAGCAGTTTATTGACAAAATACAACCTAACCTAGCCGAACATGGCCAATGAAACTGACAGCAAAGTGGTTACGCCATCACCATATACACGCAACCATATCCGTGTCCATCTACATCAACCACCATTCGCCTCTCACTGTTCTCCATTGGCTTTGATTGTTGTTGGTACAGCTCTGCACAAACAACCACGATGGCGCAAGTCGGCAGGTTCATAGCACGCTCGGAGTATTAGGCTGCAAACCAAAGGACAGCCAAAGGCCAGCCAAAGGCCAGCCAAAGGCCAGCCAAAGGCCAGCCAAAGGCCAGCCAAAGGCCAGCCAAAGGCCAGCCAAAGGCCAGCCAAAGGCCGCCAAGGCCAGCCAAGGCCAGCCAAAGGCCAGCCAAAGGCCAGCCAAAGGCCAGCCAAAGGCCAGCCAAAGGCCAGCCAAAGGCCAGCCAAAGGCCAGCCAAAGGCCAGCCAAAGGCCAGCCAAAGGCCAGCCAAAGGCCAGCCAAAGGCCAGCCAAAGGCCAGCCAAAGGCCAGCCAAGGCCAGCCAAGGCCAGCCAAAGGCCAGCCAAAGGCCAGCCAAAGGCAGCGCGCCAAAGGCCAGCCAGGCCAGCCAAAGGCCAGCCAAGGCCAGCCAAGGCAGCGCAAAGGCCAGCCAAAGGCCAGCCAAGGCCAGCCAAAGGCCAGCCAAGGCCAGCCGGCCAGCCAAGGCAGCCAAAGGCCAGCCAAGGCCGCCAAAGGCCAGCCAAAGGCCAGCCAAAGGCCAGCCAAGAGGCCAGCCAAAGGCCAGCCAAAGGCCAGCCAAAGGCCAGCCAAAGGCCAGCCAAAGGCCAGCCAAAGGCCAGCCAAAGGCCAGCCAAAGGCCAGCCAAAGGCCAGCCAAAGGCCAGCCAAAGGCCAGCCAAAGGCCAGCCAAAGGCCAGCCAAAGGCCAGCCAAAGGCCAGCCAAAGGCCAGCCAAAGGCCAGCCAAAGGCCAGCCAAAGGCCAGCCAAAGGCCAGCCAAAGGCCAGCCAAAGGCCAGCCAAGGCCAGCAAAGGCCAGCCAAAGGCCAGCCAAAGGCCAGCCAAAGGCCAGCCAAAGGCCAGCCAAAGGCCAGCCAAAGGCCAGCCAAAGGCCAGCCAAAGGCCAGCCAAAGGCCAGCCAAAGGCCAGCCAAAGGCCAGCCAAAGGCCAGCCAAAGGCCAGCCAAAGGCCAGCCAAAGGCCAGCCAGCCAAAGGCCAGCCAAAGGCCAGCCAAAGGCCAGCCAAAGGCCAGCCAAAGGCCAGCCAAAGGCCAGCCAAAGGCCAGCGGCCAGCCAAAGGCCAGCCAAAGGCCAGCCAAGGCCAGCCAAAGGCCAGCCAAAGGCCAGCCAAAGGCCAGCCAAAGGCCAGCCAAAGGCCAGCCAAAGGCCAGCCAAAGGCCAGCCAAAGGCCAGCCAAAGGCCAGCCAAGGCCAGCCAAAGGCCAGCCAAAGGCCAGCCAAAGGCCAGCCAAAGGCCAGCCAAAGGCCAGCCAAAGGCCAGCCAAGGCCAGCCAAAGGCCAGCCAAAGGCCAGCCAAAGGCCAGCCAAAGGCCAGCCAAAGGCCAGCCAAAGGCCAGCCAAAGGCCAGCCAAAGGCCAGCCAAAGGCCAGCCAAAGGCCAGCCAAAGGCCAGCCAAAGGCCAGCCAAAGGCCAGCCAAAGGCCAGCCAAAGGCCAGCCAAAGGCCAGCCAAAGGCCAGCCAAAGGCCAGCCAAAGGCCAGCCAAAGGCCAGCCAAAGGCCAGCCAAAGGCCAGCCAAAGGCCAGCCAAAGGCCAGCCAAAGGCCAGCCAAAGGCCAGCCAAAGGCCAGCCAAAGGCCAGCCAAAGGCCAGCCAAAGGCCAGCCAAAGGCCAGCCAAAGGCCAGCCAAAGGCCAGCCAAAGGCCAGCCAAAGGCCAGCCAAAGGCCAGCCAAAGGCCAGCCAAAGGCCAGCCAAAGGCCAGCCAAAGGCCAGCCAAAGGCCAGCCAAAGGCCAGCCAAAGGCCAGCCAAAGGCCAAAGGCCAGCCAAAGGCCAGCCAAAGGCCAGCCAAAGGCCAGCCAAAGGCCAGCCAAAGGCCAGCCAAAGGCCAGCCAAAGGCCAGCCAAAGGCCAGCCAAAGGCCAGCCAAAGGCCAGCCAAAGGACAGCCAAAGGCCAGCCAAAGGCCAGCCAAAGGACAGCCAAAGGACAGCCAAAGGACAGCCAAAGGACAGCCAAAGGACAGCCAAAGGACAGCCAAAGGCCAGCCAAAGGCCAGCCAAAGGCCAGCCAAAGGCCAGCCAAAGGCCAGCCAATGGACGCCCAAAGAACATCCAAAGGACAACCAAAGGACAGCCAAAGGCCAGTCAAAGGCCAACATCACTGCAGGGCACCGGAAAAAAATGCACCTTACACATCTTGAACGACCGGACCATAGTCGTTTCGGCTACCGAGCGAACCTATGCTGGGTACGATGCCCACAACCCAGCCTAATGGTCAAACCCCCGGACTGGTGTGAGTACCCAGGCGTCACAGTGTGCGCCGAGGTGCTCACAAACAGGTGGGAGCGCATACCGTTAGGCCCTGATAGTGCCCAGGCACTACACTGTGTGCCGAGGAATCCACACACAGATGCTAACACATACCGTTTGGCCCTGATGCCATGTGGACCACGGACCGGAGGCCATATAGACGAGTGCAAACAAACGAGAGTTGCTTCTAGATGTACGCTGCTTAAGCCAATATTATTAGACAAATCGAGGAGAAATACAGATACCATACGGGCATCAATGCATGATGAGTCGCTCTGAAATTACATTCAATCGCTCGTGCAATCGCCTTGCATGAACACACATCTGAAAATTGCGTGCAATATCTTTTTCACAGAGTGCGAGCAGACGATTCATGAAAGCGATGGACCCCACGGCGCTGCAACTCGCCCGGGTCTTGTCGCAGCGTATCCCACTGCTCACCACGTGACTCGTGACTCAGGAGTCATGGCCCGCGAGTCACCAGTCGCAGGCGGAACGGGACCGAATATCGGGACCACCTGGCTGGCGAGGCGCTTGGACCACTGATGGATCACCGGCGCTTGGACCACTGGCGAGGCGCTTGGACCACTAACCCACAAACTGATTTTCTGGCTTGCAACGGTTATTTGGGCTTACGGGCGCATGGACTGCGTTGGTCATACAGCTAACCCACAAACTGAACATTGGGGTGGCCGGTCCGGTAGTTTCAGGGCCCGCTCGGTGGTGTGTGCCAGTGAGGGCCGTAGAATGTGCGCAGGTACGCTTCGGGGTGGCAGGGCACGCCCACCCGCACCCGCCTCAGCACGGACCAGCAGAGTGTTATGCTGGGGTAGCTCCACCTGCGGTGAAGAGCAATGGTCAGTTCAGCGGGTGGGTCATGGATGCGCTTCAGATCACGGACTAGCAGAGTGTTATGCTGAGGTAGTGCCATCTGAGGTGAAGAGCAATGGTCAGTTCAGCAGGTGGGTCATGGATGCGCTTCCAAAACGCATAGGATTTCGGTTGGGATGTTGCCGTTTGGGAAGGGAGGCATCGGTCAGATATTGTTTGCTTCTGTATGTACTTCGAAAGGGGTGGGTCTACTCTGCTGCCCTGAGTTGTTGCCGCGCCCATGCTCCAAAACTACCGAACCGAATTTCATCAAAACTTCACCAATCGATGCACTGGGATCGATTTACTTGGGGCTTTTGAACATGGTGACTCTCACCGTAATGTAAAGCTGTTAAATTACCCATTAAGTTCGGAGCGGCCAACTTGGAAAATGTTGCGGCGCCCATGCTCTAAACGGCTGGACTGAATTTCATGAAACATTCACCAATCAATGCAGCATAGTCGATTTATTCGGAACTTTACAATATGGTGACCTCGACCTTTACCTATGGTCTCAAAATTTGTTCATCTTGTTTCCATTGTTGTGGTGCCCGTGTTCCTGAACTTCAGAATCGAATTTCATGTAAATTTCACCAATCGACGTGACCTAGCCGATATAGTTGGCACTTTTGAATATGGTGACCTTGGCTTTAGGTTAAGGTCACCAAAATACACAAAATCTTTTTTAAGGCTTTTTGCCACGCTCATGCTCCGAAAGTACCGATCCGAATTTCGTGACACATTTACCAATCCACGTGAAATGGCCAATATACATGGGACTTTTTAATATGGTGACCTTGACGTTAGGTCAAGGTAATAAAAAATACTTAAAACTCTTTTTAGGGGTTGTTACGGCCACATGCTCCGAAAGTACTGAACCGAATTTCATGAAACCTTCACCAATCGACGTGACTTGGTCGATATACTTGGGACTTTTGAATACGGTGACCTTGGCCTCAGATCAAGGTCACCATATTCAAAGGTCACCGAATTCAATACCTACATGTATGTATCCATAGGTATATGTATGGATCCATATGTATGGATCCTATATATATATATATATATATATATATATATATATATATATATATATATATATATATATATATATATATAGCGTTCATAAGAATATACTTTGTCGACGCTTCATCCTTCTACGGACATCTTGAACAAGAAGTCAAAGGTTTCGCGATCACCAGTTTGGACAACAAGAATATATTTATTCACGTGCAATACCCGACATACTATCCTCACATTTCACTTACGTGCGATGAAGAAGGCGAATACAAAAGCAAGGACTAATGTCGTCGGGACATCGCTGTCGCTCGCCCTTCCGCCTGGTGGTGAGCTGGGAGCCATTATAGAGCAACAGTGTGTCTCGTGCTTGGGTTTGGCGGTTGATGGAGGGGTCGAAATGCATAGGGACGTTCCATCCGAGGTACAAGGAAATCCACCCGAGGAATAGCAGAGCCCCCGAGACATCACCTATGGGGAAATCCTTCCGAATTATAGTGGGATCCAACCAAGGTAGAAGGGAGCCAACCAATGTATAAGGGATCCAACCAAGGTAGAAGGGTTTCAACCAAGGTATAAGGGTGCCAATCAAGGTACAAGGGATCCAATCAAGGTATAGGGCACCACCCATTTGCGCCCCGAGACATGGAGTGATCCATTTGACGTATCGGGCGTCCATCCGAGGACCAGGAGGGCCCCATCCTGTCTCATGGACCCTCCTGTCTCATGGACCCCATCCTGTCTCATGGGCCCCATCCTGTCTCATGGGCCCCATCCTGTCTCATGGGCCCCGTCCTGTCTCATGGGCCCCCATCCTGTATCATGGGCCCCCGTCGGCATAACCAATGTCGTCTTGCAGTTGGCCCCTGCGGCTGGCCCCTGCGGCTGGCCCCTGTGGCTGACCCTTACGGCTGGCCCCTGCGATTGGCCCCTGTCCCTGGATGCAGCATCAGACTCGCCTCAGTTTGGCGGGAGTGTCGGTGTCGACGCCACCGATCCAACGTCCGTGCCGGCTGGGGTAGGACCAGAACAGGTCCAGCAGGGTGCCGTGCTCGTCTGAGAAGGTCAGCCCCATGCTGTCGAGAGGCAGGCCGAACTTGTTCTTCAGCCGCGGCCCGGCCCTCTCCACGGCAGCCACCAGCTGGTCCACGCTGATCCCGCCTGCCCAGAGCGCCTCAGCGGCCACCTCAAGGTCAACGTCGGACATGGCCGGCGCCAGGTCACACTGGCGCAGCCACCCTGCCGACACACCCGCATTATGCACCAGGTCACACTGGTGATACACCCGCATTGTGCACCAGGCCACACTGCCGATACACCCCCATTGTGCACCAGGTCACACTGGTGACACACCCGCATTGTGCACCAGGTCACACTGCCGATACACCCGCATTGTGCACCAGGCCACGCTGCCGACACACCCGCATTATGCACCAGGTCACACTGGTGATACACCCGCATTGTGCACCAGGCCACACTGCCGATACACCCCCATTGTGCACCAGATCACACTGGTGACACACCCGCATTGTGCACCAGGTCACACTGCCGATACACCCGCATTGTGCACCAGGCCACGCTGCCGACACACCCGCATTGTGCACCAGGCCACACTGGTGACACACCCGCATTGTGCACCAAGCCACACTGCCGATACACCCGCATTGTGCACCAGGCCACACTGGTGACACACCCACATTGTGCACCAGGCCACACTGGTGGCACACCAGTATTGTGCACCAGGTCACACTAGCGATACACCAGTATTGTGCACCAGGTCACACTGGCGATCACCAGCACTGTGCACCAGGTCACATGGAGCAGCTTGACTAAGTGACTAAGTCTCCATGCTCACTAAGTGAGCATGGAGCAGCTTCTTCAGCTTGACTAAGGGAGGCTGCTCGGTGCACCGGTCAGATGAATGTATCGGTGTCGGTTGGGGCACATCTGCATTTTGCACGGCGCATGCTTCCGCCCAATGTGTGAATGTGTGCAGGAAGTGATCACCAGCCATTCCGCCCGTCCCCTTCGATGCATGCACTTAGCTTGCATGCACACATCGAGAGGGTTATGTAACATTGTTCATGTTTTACTTGTGTTGTGTGGCCCTCGGCCGACAGGAATACGCCGATTGAATCGGCCCGCAAGTGGTGGCCACTGTTGCCGTCATGTTGTGACGTCACACGCGGTCGGCCATGGCGCCGCGTCATTAATGCGGCAGCCAATCACGGCGGCCGACAGGGGAGCGCCACCTCCCGGCGGCGGGTGCCGGAGGGTATTGCGAGGAGAACCGACTGAGCGGCTGCCGCGCACAGGTCGTACCTGCTGTTGTAAACCGTTGTTGTGGTGTCGACAGAAGGTGCCAAATTGCTGTCGGCACTTGTCACCTTTCGGCCCTTGCTTACCTTAACCACAAATATAAAGCCAAAAACGTACCGCCATACTTTGAACGGGAGTTATCGCGACGCGAGCCTCAAAGACTACATCACGCTGCCAACGAGTCTTCTCTACAGTTACGGTGCAGGCAAACGAGCTTGCATCGCCTCTGCTTTCCACATCCCTGCACCAGCCTCTTAACCGACAGACCGAACAGCAGCTTCACCAGAGCTAACTTACGGCTTCCTGACCAACAGACTGAACAACAGCTTCACGGGCGCTAACTTACGGCTTCTTAATCGGCAGGCCGAACAACAGCTCCACAGAAAAACAACGGCTTCCAGCATCTGCCGGACACTCACCACGCTTCGAGACGGCACAGGAGCAGAAACCCGCCAACCCACTATCCACTGCACGCGACAGTGTTAAAGGTGTAAATTAGGTTCGAAGGATTAAAGGATTATAGACATAGGGTCAGGATTCGATAACGATTAGAAGGATTGTGGATATAAGCCTAGGATTGCACACGGATTAGAAGGATGAAAAGACATAAGATTATGATTAGATAAAGACTAGAAGTATTATAGACAGAGGATTAGGATTAGACAACGAATAGAGGGATTACATTTAATATTAGGATTTGATAAGGATTATGAGGAATGTACATATATATATATATATATATATATATATATATATATATATATATATATATATATATATATATACGATTAGCATTGGATAAGGATTAGAAGGCATCTATACAGCCTATACCGGTAGGCTGTATAGAACGAGATCGTGTTCATCACGTCCCTCACGACACTTCCACCACGCCACCAGATCGACGGTGGCTAGTTATGCACCAGTAATCTTCCGCCGCAAAAAGTCGCCAATTCTGTCGCCGGCCCGTTCTAACCGTCCACAGGAGTTCGAAGAGCTGGCGTGTGGATGGTGTAACACGTGACACAGTCTTTAGAATATCACAATGTCGTTAGATCTAGAAAAAAACACCAGATTAATTTCGGCATCGGTGCCAATGCCCTTACACTCTGCCAGGGGTGTTTATTTATATACTTGGGGGGGGAAGTGCGCCCTCAATGTTGTCTCCCCCTCCCCAATAATTTCAACTTTTAACATCGGACCCCACCCCCAAATTCATTTGGGCCTTCCCATTGCCTTCATGTATTTTGCCCTCCACGAATACTTTTCAGAAGTCAAATCCTGTGACTCCTGCTACCTGTTAACGGAGAGCGCAAGCACAGGTGGCCAGATTTCACCACGAGGGGTCGAAATGTGGCGTGACGTGTGGAGGAATTTTTCCAGGGTTTGTGACCGCTTGACAACTTTTGCTGCCCAAATGGCAGCACCTGGAGGGTGCTGCCACTTGGGCAGTAAAAGACCGCTCCACTAGGCTTCGGCTTGGCGGAGGCACCTCGCGGACGACCACCACGCTACTAGATGGCAGCACCTCGCGGACGACCACCACGCTACTAGATGGCAGCACCTCGCGGACGACCACCACGCTACTAGATGGCAGCACCTCGCGGACGACCACCACGCTACTAGATGGCAGCACCTCGCGGACGACCACCACGCTACTAGATGGCAGCACCTAGCGGACGACCACCACGCTACTAGATGGCAGCACCTCGCGGACGACCATCACGCTACTAGATGGCAGCACCTCGCGGACGACCACCACGCTACTAGATGGCAGCACCTCACGGATGACTATCGCGTTGCTAGGGGGCAGCACTTCGTGGACGACCACCGCGCTGGTAGGCGGATGCGGATCGAGGTCGTGCACTACCAGTGGTGTCATGGGCGGAGGTCGTGCACTACCAGTAGTGTGTCGTGGGCGGAGGTCGTGCACTACCAGTGGTGTCATGGGCGGAGGTCGTGCACTACCAGTAGTGTCGTGGGCGGAGGTCGTGCACTACCAGTGGTGTCATGGGCGGAGGTCGTGCACTACCAGTAGTGTCGTGGGCGGAGGTCGTGCACTACCAGTAGTGTCGTGGCCGGAGGTCGTGCACTACCAGTAGTGTCGTGGGCGGAGGTCGTGCACTACCAGTGGTGTCGTGGGCGGAGGTCGTGCACTACCAGTAGTGTCGTGGGCGGAGGTCGTGCACTACCAGTGGTGTCATGGGCGGAGGTCGTGCACTACCAGTGGTGTCATGGGCGGAGGTCGTGCACTACCAGTAGTGTCGTGGGCGGAGGTCGTGCACTACCAGTGGTGTCGTGGGCGGAGGTCGTGCACTACCAGTGGTGTCATGGGCGGAGGTCGTGCACTACCAGTGGTATCATGAGCGGAAGTCGTGCACTACCGCTAGTGTCGTGGGCGGAGGTCGTGCACTACCAGTGGTGTCGTGGGTGGAGGTGCACTACCAGTGGTGTCGTGGGTGGAGGTCGTGCACTACCAGTGGTGATCACCATGCTAGTATTTTCTGCCACTATTGGTGAACTTGTTTGTGGTGTATTGCCCATGGGGGTGGTTTGTTCACGTATTGCATTTTTGCGCCAGTCAAATTGCAATCAGTCTCGTGCTACGGCCTGCGACTCATCGAGTCCGTCATTAATGGTGGCGAAGAAGGCTTAACAAGTGCAAAGCATAACCCGGTTTCATTATGTTTCCTAAGTTTGGTGAATTGTGATCTGTAACTCAAAGTACGAAACAACCGAGACAACAGCCAAGTTCAAGCTGAAGCGACATTCACCATGATTTATTGTTGGACCGTACATAGGCGCACAATGACCCGAGCGGACTACGCAGCCTTGCGCACAAAGAACAATTGTTTCGACGCTTCCAGCTACGATTAGTGATACCACATTCTAGAATGAACAGCTTTTTCATACTTCATGGTCTCCCGACTACCCCAGAAGAATCTTGAAGACCATGCGGTGGAAGTTGATATTGCGACAAAACCGAAGCAAAATTCAGGTTGTCGTCAACGTTGGCAAATGATGGCATGGTAATGGCATGGTAATCGCATGGTAATCGCATGGTAATGGCATGACAATGGCATGACAATGACATGATAATGACATGATAATGACATGATAATGACATGATAATGACATGATAATGACATGATAATGACATGATAATGACATGATAATGACATGATAATGACATGGTAATTGCATGATAATGTCATGGTAATGACATGATAATGTCATGGTGATGTCATGGTAATGGCAGGGTAATGGCATGGTAATGACATGACAATGACGTGGTAATGGAATGATAATATCATTGAAATGTCATAGGAATGGCATGATAATGTCATAGTAATGTCATGATAATGGCATATTAATGTCATAGAAATGGCATGGTAAAGCCATAGTAATATCATGGAAATTACATAGTAATATCATGGTACTGACATAGTAATCTTAAGGTAATGGCAGAGTAATGGCATGGTGATGATGTGGTAATGACATGGTAACACCATATTAATGCCATGGTAATGACACTGGAGTGACATTGCAATGGCATGGTGAATGACAATGTAATGTCATAGGAATGACATGGTAATAATCGCATCGCACCAGCTCAACCCGAAACGTTGTTGGGTTATTCTCCAAGTCAAGTGCCCCTTTTGGCATGCTATTACCACGGACCCCTTTGACTATGGACTCTGTCAGCGGCTATAGTTATATAGCACTGACTGCATCGCATTATGCCCTAGGGGACATCGTCCCCAATGTTAGCCCGGCTCTCTTCCCCCAAGATTTATCAGATTTTATGCGATGCCTCTCATCCTCCCTGCTGCTGCATGATTGAAGCTAACATATTCGTGGGGAAGGTGAGGGGAAAGTGATGTATATTTGGCGATATTCTGTCAGAATTGTGTGCCCGGCAAATGGTAAATTTCAACTAGTTTAATTGTGAGAAGAAATGGACGATTTCTTTGCCTGCCATGATTGAAAGTAAAGTAAGGTGAAACGTTTTGGCCCACATTGACAAGGAGTGCTGTGCTTTTAATAAAAATTAGATATATTAGATCTCAAACTTTTCGATCATGGATCATTTTCAAGAGTCACTCTTGAAAAATGATCATGCTAGTCACTCTTGAAAATGATCCATGATCGAAAAGTTTGAGATCCAATATATCTAATTTTTTATTAAAAGCACAGCATTCCTTGTCAATGTGGGCCGAAACGTTTCACCTTCTTTTACTTTCAATCAATTTCAACTAGTTTTGAGCTGTTAAATATCCTCCGCCGTCTAATCCAATGCGTTTTCTCTCCACAACCTTCTCATCTCTGTCAGAAAGTGGCCCAAAACCTTTCAGTACCATCGACGTCAAAGTGCACCTCACCTAACAAGAAGGCTGAGAAAATTGCTTCTCAGGCATGCGATCATGAATCCATGCTAGTCGGAGTCCTAGTTAGAGTCCTAAGTCCTAGTCCTAGTCGGAATCCTAATCGGAGTCCTAATCCTCCTGTCATAGTCAGAGTCCTAGTCGGAGTCCTAGTCGCAGTCCTAGTCGCAGTCCTAGTCGGAGTCCTAGTCGGAGTCCTAGTCGGAGCCCTAGTAGGAGTCCTAGTCGGAGTCCTAGTCGGAGTCACAGTCAGAGTCCTGGTCGGAGTACTAGTCGGAGACACGGTAAGAGTCCTAGTCGGAGTCCTAGTCAGAGTTGTAGTCAGAGTCCTAGTCGGAGTCCTAGTCAGAGTCTTAGTCAGAGTCCTAGTCGGAGTCTGACCACAATTTGCGTTGTCTGGTCGAGTGACCACAATTTGTTGTGCGACCGTCGGAAATGAAGTTGCGAAGAGTTAATGGTCCCCAAGTGAAGCTGGAGCACTTTGCAGCACACAGGGCTCAGCCAGTCTACTTTTATTTTATAAATTACCAGCAAACAAGGCTCAAAATGAGCGTGCAGGCGGAGGTGCTCAAAATAGGTGCCTGCAAGCATCCGCAACTCAGCTTTGACCTCGTGCTCTAATAACCACCTTCGTGCATCGTGTCCGAATATTGTCTGAAGGGTCACTCATTATCGACCGCGATAAACACGAGCCGACAGCGCAGCCGATAGTGTAGCGGGCATCACGTCTCCCTCGTATCCAGGAGGCTTGCGAGCTCGATTTGGACATCTTAGCTCCCCTGCGACCACTAAGCGTGACGGAGTGGCACCGGCCCACCAACGGAAACGACGAGGAACCAGGTAGCTAAGTGCGTGTCAACACAGTGCTTCCTCAAATCCCCTGACAGTATTTAGCACCTAGCGTGTATTTTGTCTCCCTAACTCAAAGCATTTCATACGAGAAGTAATCGCTTAGCGAGTTCACTGCACGACGAACTGATTTGGCGATGATGCGATCATAAAACTGAAACAATCTCGTACCAACGCGTATGTTTTCGGATGATCAATATATCGAGAACTGTCCTCGTTGGGTCGATTCGATTTGACGCAAAACCTTGTCATTGTGTTGAAATTACCGGAAACATAGCACGTGCTCAGTCCCGCTTCTGTGTCTGCGCAGTTGCTCACTTGCGCATGGCCCGTGCTATGAGCTAATGAACTGCATAGCTCCAGTTCGTCCCATTATCACTATCAATCTACCAATACAACCAACACAACACAACACAATACAATACAATACAATACAATACAATACACTACAATACAATGCAATACAATGCAATGCAATGCAATGCAATGCAATACAATACAATACAATACAATACAATACAATACATCCGATCGACGGTCAGGCCTGGCCGCCACCGCCCCTTTGGAAGTCGGCTAGGTCCGCCAGTGGCCATTGTGCACCATGTCTGGAGCTGCCGCACGTACCGAGCATCGTTCCGCTGCCCAGCCAGCTGGGCACCTTCAGCGTGTGGAGGGCGTCCGTGACGTCAGAGAGCAGCTGGCCCGCCCTGTGGCGGAACAGCTCGGCCTTCACTGAGCCGTCGCGTGGCCGCGCCCTGAAGAACTCCTCCGCCAGGCTGAGGTTGCAGGGGACGTAGCTGAGTTCGCTCTGAAGGCCGGCCGGCGGCGCCGAGGCCCACTGAAAACTGGCCAGGCTTCAATTATTAATCCCGAATTCAATACGGTGCGAGTTTGGCAAACAAGCCGCATTCCTGAACACCGCATAGATGGCCATGTGATAAAGAAACTGTTCAACTGCCAAAAAGAACAAAGGCAGTTCCAATAGCTTACGAATGCCGTTGACTTCCCTCCAAGGCACAGCAACAATCATGTCCACGCCTTTGCCATCGATTTAGGGATAGGTTTGAACATCCTAGTGCCGAAGCACCATCAAATGCCCTGAACTCACGCTGCAAGCTGGAAAGAGTACACCTCTGCTTAAACCGGCATTTATTGTGATCTTCGCCGAATGCCATTACTTGTGTACGTCAAGTATGCCCCCCCCCCCCTTAAATCCGTGAAGTTCGCGACGTATTCAGAATCGGATTCAAATACGATCTGCAATTCCTATCAAAACATAGTCCACGTCGCCTAGTTATTTACGGATCCTATGTCCCTATTACGATACCTGTTGAACTCCAAGGTCAAGTGCGCGGTCAAACGACGGGGAACGCCAGAACGCCCAAGGTTACCAGTGTATTCTGATAAAAACAATTAGTTTCACATGCAGATCGTCACTCGTTCCACGGTGACAGTGAGTCCTATATCGATAGGAGTTGATCCTCAAGATCAATTTCAAGGTCAAATGACGTGAAACGCTAGGACGGTCAAAGTTGCCAGTATATTTGGCCAAAAATATGTTGAACTTGTAGACCGTCTGGTGTTCCAGGAGCAGTTATTTTTGTCACGATCCCAGTTCAACTTCAAGGTCAAGTTCAAGATCAAATGACGGCGAACGCTTCATCTGATAAATTTCAGAAATCTGAGAAATATTATCTCATTGGGATTCGGATTCCAATGCGACTTATAACTCCTACCAAAGTCTGTTTTCAGGCCCATCTCGCCGAGTTATTTATCAATCCGATGTCCGCTTCACGATGCCGGTTGATCCGTCATTTTACCTGGAATTTGACCTTGAATGTCAACTGCTGTCGATACAAACAGGTTTGTCTCCCTTAAACAAGAGACGTTCTACATGTTGCAGCATGTTCTGGCCGAATAAGCTGGTACCCTTGGGTGTTCTAGCATTCTCCGTAGTTTGACCTAGCATTTGACCACGAAGGTCAACCTGCATCGTGAAATGGGCAGCGGATTCGTAAATAACTTGGCGAGATGGACCTGAAACAACTTTTGGCAGAAACTGGGTGTCCTTTTTTAATCAGATTATGAGTACGTCTCATTGAAGAGTTCGCAGTCATTTGACCTTGAGTTTGACCTTGAAGGAGAACTATCGATAAAAAATCACTGTCACCGTGGGGCAAGAGACAGTCTACATGTTCGATCTACTGCTTTGGTTGAATATACTGGTAACTTCGGGCGCCCTAGCTTTCACCTTTGTTTGACCTTGAATTTGACCTTGAAGATGAGCTAATATCGCGACAAAAATCAATGCCACCCTGGAACAAGAGTCAGTCTACATATTGAATCTAGTTTGGGCACCAGGTACTGGTAATTTTTGATGTTTTAGCGTTCACCGTGGATTGGCTTTTAATTTGGCATTGAAGACGAACTGATATCGAAATAAAAATTGCTGTCACCCTGAAACAAGGGAGGGTCTATATGTTGAACATAGACTTAGCCCAATATACTGGGCGTTCCAGCGTTCTGCGTCGTTTGACCTTCAAATTGACCCTGAAGGTCAACTGCTATCGAGACAAAATCACTGTCACCCCGGAACAGGAGACGTTCCACATGTTGACGCTCGCTTTTGCCGAATGCATAGGTTACTTTCGGCGTTCTAACATTCCGCATAGTTCGACCTTGAATTTGACCTCACCGCCAGGACACGTTGCCGCCAGAACACCTCACCGCCAGGACACAGCGGCAAGTTCGTTGCCAACTGTGGGAGTAGGCTGTGGCTGAGAACCTAGAAGTTGCCCGGTCCCCTTTCACACGCACACAGACACACACACACACACACACACACACACACACACACACACACACACACACACACACACACACACACACACACACACACACACACACACACACACACACACACACACACACACACACACACACACACACACACACACACAGGCTTCAGCGGCTAAAGCGAAGGCATTGCTTAATCCATTTCCTCTCACCCTCATCCAACGAAGTCTAGGCCTTCCCAGGTCATCCGTTCCTGGACCAACAATCGCCTGTGAGCAGCAGTGGCATCGGCCATCGCCGTTTTCAGTGCCGACCCATGTCCTTTGGGATGCGCTCTAGCCCATCCCCTAGCCCATCCCCTAGCCCATCCCCTAGCCCATCCCCTAGCCCATCCCCTAGCCCATCCCCTAGCCCATCCCCTAGCCCATCCCCTAGCCCATCCCCTAGCCCATCCCCTAGCCCATCCCCTAGCCCACGGCTGGCAACCTCGCAGTATGCACACCAATGTGCACACATTGCGTGCTCGAGCCATGGCTCGAGCCATATCCAACGCTCGAGCCGTGGCTAACGAGCTGCAGCTAGGCATTGGACGTGTGTCGGAACGTGATGCGACACATTTTGTCGATGCAGAGACCATCCGGCGGGAAAGGAGTCGGGCGGGAAAGGAATGCCACGAGAGCGAGCGAAGCCAGCCGGCGAGCCGATCTGTTCCGAGAGTCGGGAGCGCCGGCTCTCTATTCGGCCGGCAGGAAAGCCAGCACATTCGTAGACCAGCTGACATCGGTCTCTGAGGAGCAGCATGCTGGCGTTGTTTCCGAGTCGTGATATCAGTCGGTTTCTCACTACACTCACATCCTCAGTCTGAAAAGGCAATTGACCGTCCAAATGAGCTGATGTCCATTTGAAGCAGGCACGGTGCTAATGCATAGTAATGGCATGGGAAGTACATGGTAATGGCATGGTAATAACGTGGGAATGACATGGCAGTGGCATGGTAATGACATGGCAGTGGCATGGTAATGACATGTTAATGATATGATAATGGTTTGGTAATTTTATGGTAATGACAAGGTAATGATATTATAATGGTGTGGTAATGATATGGTAAGGGACATGGCAATGTATATGGTAATGATATGGATCTCGTAATAGTAATGCCATAGTAATGCCACGGTAATGTCATAGTAATGGAATGGCAATGCCATATTAATGGTATATTAATGACATATTAAGGACATGGCAATGCCATGGTAATTGCATGCTAATTGCATGGTAATGACATGGTAATATTCGCATCGCACTAGCTCAACCCGAAACATTGTTGCGTTGATTCTCCAAGTGAAGTGCTCCTTTTGGCATCCTATTACCACGGTCACCTTTGACTTTGGACTCCGTGAACGGCTACACTTATATAACACTGACTGCATCGCATTATGCCTTTATGGGACATCGTCGCTAATATTGGCCTGGCTCTCTTCCCTTAGGATTTCTCAGATTGTATGCGATGCCTCTCATCCTCCTTATTGCTGCATGATTGAAGCTAGCACATTGGCGGGGAAGGTGAGGGGTGAGAGTGGGGAATAATTGGCGAAGCTGTCCCAGACTTTGGCTGCGGTGGGGCGTCTATTGGGGCTTAGAGGCGCATCGACTGCAGTGGTCATGCAGCGCGGCGGGGAGTCGGTGAACGCAGGAATGCAGGGCGGCGTTTGCCGCCCGTGTCAGCCGACTGAGGAGAGACCGGTGTTTCGTCTTCACGTCACTGATATCTGATCACTGATATCACGTCACTGATATCTGATCACTGATATCCAGTCACTGACATCCCGTCACTGATATCCCGTCACTGATATCCCGTCACTGATATCCCGTCACTGATATCGGATCACTGATATCACGTCACTGATATCACGTCACTGATATCACGTCACTGATATCTGATCACTGATATCACGTCACTGATATCATGTCACTGATACCACGTCACTGATATCACGTCACTGATATCACGTCACTGATATCTGATCACTGATATCACGTCACTGATATCTGATCACTGATATCACGTCACTGATATCTGATCACTGATATCACGTCACTGATATCTGATCACTGATATCACGTCACTGATGTCTGTCCCCGTGAGCTGCTACGAGGCCGTGATGGCACCGTGCGCGTCGCCAACGCTGGGGTGCCCGGGGCCAGGAACCCGCCGAATGTTTGCTGGCGGGGTCCGACCCGCCTGAAGACTGGTAAGTTTCGGGAACATGCGACATTGTCCGGAACTTGGCCAGTTTCCGCATCAGCCGGCGTCTGAATCGGGTGGCAATGTTGTGGTATGAGCGCCAACCGGTAAAGATCTAAAACAATGACACCCGCACAATAACCTACCACCTCATGACCGCAGAAAAAACTTTGTTTTATCTCTATGACGAGAGGTTAGTTGGTTCGGCTACTGCTGGCTGGTTTAGACTGGAGCCGGGATGTGACCATAGGAAGAGCAGATGCTGAGCTTTCGAGCAGCTGAAGTTAAAATTTTAAAACTCAGTTTAAAAATTTTAACACTGAACGCAGTTTTTGCACTTTTTAATATAAAAAACATTGTTGACAATTAACATGCGCCAGCCGACACGATAGGCGGTGTGAAGAATTACCTCCTTGTCCGCACGGCAAAGATCCTTCGGTTGTATTCGACAAGAGTAGGCTAATGCTAGTACCGTGGCAGTCAACTTTCTTGCCAACCCTCCCCCACCCCGAATATAAATTGTCCCGCGGAGGGAAAAGTGAACTAAGCTCCATCATCTCAATCATTTACCAGATGGACCCACGCAGAGGTACAGAAACGTCTAAAAAATTGTGTGGGTGGCAAAAAAAAATCCCTGTTGAAGTTGATTCTTGTTATGCATCGCCATAGTATTGTTCAACTTTCATGTTCAACTTTCATGTTGCTCAATGTTCACCTTTCATGAAAAATTCGGGGAAAAAAGTGTGGGGACCTCCCACTCCCCACCCCCTGTTCCTACAACTATGGACCCACGTCCACACCCACCTTCAGCACACCTTGATGGTGGTGGTGGTTGTGATGGTTGTGGTGGTTGTGGTGGTTGTGACTTTACGACGCACTCAGCAGCTGAGGCCACATGGCCCTTCGCCTGCTTCTCACCTGGCAGGAAAGGAGAGCATCGCGGGAATCGAACCCCGTACCTCCGGGTTTGAACAACGTCTCCTCTGGCTCTGCCTCTGGCTCTTACCCTCTAACCAACTGAGCTACCGGGACGGCTCAGTTCAGGTAGAATTCAAGCAAAATCCTCCGTGATGCTGCTCGGTAGAGAAGGCAGGAACACGATCAAAGCCTCAAACGAGTCATGGAATGCAGCCAGAAAGCTATCGAAGCCGACGCGTTGAGAACTGTTTTTGCTCGGGCGAATTCGCCCGTTCTCGAGGATTCACTCGAATTTCGCCCACCTGCACCATGCCACGAGCAGTGCTGTAGAGGCCGCCGCCAGGCCGGCCATCGTCAGTAGCCGCCGGCCACTGTTGGAGGTGAGCTTCATGGTGGGCGGGCTGTCAGCTGCGTGTCGGAGCTGTCACACCGCTGCCTCCCGGTGGAACACTGCCGCCTCCCGGTGGAACACTGCTGCCACACTGCTGCCTCCCGGTGGAACACTGCCGCCTCCCGGTGGAACACTGCCGCCGCACCGCCGCCTCCCCGGTGGCACACTGCCGCCGCCCCGCCGCCCCCGATGGAACACTGCCGCCTCCCGGTGGAACACTGCCGCCACACCGCTGCCTCCCGGTGGAACACTGCCGCCACACCGCCGCCTCCCCGGTGGCACACTGCCGCCGCCCCGCCGCCCCCGATGGAACACTGCCGCCTCCCGGTGGAACACTGCCGCCTCCCGGTGGAACACTGCCGCCACACCGCCGCCTCCCCGGTGGCACACTGCCGCCGCCCCGCCGCCCCCCGATGGAACACTGCCGCCTCCCGGTGGAACACTGCCGCCACACCGCTGCCTCCCGGTGGAACACTGCCGCCACACCGCCGCCTCCCCGGTGGCACACTGCCGCCGCCCCGCCGCCCCCCGATGGAACACTGCCGCCTCCCGGTGGAACACTGCCGCCACACTGCTGCCTCCCGGTGGAACACTGCCGCCTCCCGGTGGAACACTGCCGCCTCACCGCCGCCTCCCGGTGGAACACTGCCGCCTCCCGGTGGAACACTGCCGCCACACTGCTGCCTCCCGGTGGAACACTGCCGCCTCCCGGTGGAACTGTCGGTGGAACACTGCCGCCTCCCGGTGGAACACTGCCGCCTCCCGGTGGAACACTGCCGCCTCCCGGTGGAACACTGCCGCCACACCGCCGCCTCCCGGTGGAACACTGCCGCCTCCCGGTGGAACACCGCCGCCTCCCGGTGGAACGCTGCCGCCGCTACGCCGCCGCACCGCCGCTGCCACTGTAGCCCACGAAAGTGAAAGCTGCCAAACTTCGCCCGTTTTGAAAACTTCCAAATTCGAGGTCACCTAGTTGACCGGACGTAGTGCGCTTAATGAGGGACAATAAGCGTAGCACTTGGCGCTCTTGGCCACTCTCAAAACAACGGTACATTTATCTACCAATTTCGTCGGACATGTTGCATATGTATTTGAAAAATCGAGACTTGGACTGCAAATTCACATTTTGTGCCCAAACTTAACCTTTGACTTGACCCACAGGGGACGAACCGATGGTGTCGTGTGACAGATATGACATATGTGACAGATGTGACAGATGTGGTGTCGTGTGACAGTGATGATGTGTCTCGGCCGTGTGCGGCGTCCAGGGCCTCCAAAATACTATCCGTGCAGTGAAAATCCATTGGTAGCAATGTGTTTGCGGTCGACGAGATCGCGTGGCAGGTTGATAACTTGACAATCAGAGAACAGCGGAATAACTCAGCTCAAGCTGCACGGGCATGTGTTTGACATTGAGCATGTCGGGAAGCATGAGTATGACAATGTAACTGTAGATAACTGACATCACATAGCTTTGAAGCAATTGTGCTCGAACATCGGCATCAGCAACTCAAACCGTTTTACTGTTCAATGTTGTGCTTGTAAAACAGTAGGAAGTATGGTTGTTTTGCCGGATTTTCGTTTTTGCAGCAAAACTTTGAGTCATTCCGTTTCCGTGGATTATTGTATTGTCGTCTATTAAGTTCCTTATGCGCATGTGGTATTCAGAGCCCAAGATTGCCATGTGCTACCCGAAAGTGTGAGAAGAAACCAGCTTAGGTCATCCGTCCATAACAGCCACTATACGTGGAGGGCATGTATCGTGAAATAAAATATAATTAAATAAATAAAGGTTTTGGATCTGTGATCCGTGACCTTCATTGGATCCGTGACCTTCATTGGATCCATGACCTTCATTGGATCCATGACCTTGGTGAGGTGACGGACCAATTTTGTCGCGTCTATCTGGTTGTCAAGGAGCCTGAGATGCCCACCCTATTCGATGACTCGAACGTGAACGCACTTCATAAATCAAAGAAAATATTGTGTTTTCGCCCGCAACAGAACTGCCTCCAGCCAGATGCAGATACTGACTGGTACTGAAGTAATCCACAATGAACTTGTGGCTATTGCAACCTCAAGTTAACATGATAAAAGCTAATATGAAATATAAATATAATGTAACAATATAAATATATCAGATAAATTATAAAAAGAAACACATATGATGAAGCAGACAAATGATGAGCATGCTGCTCCCCGACTACCTTTGTTCGCATTCAAAAATGGAACTTGGAAATCGGTAGTTGGTCGTGTTACGGATTTGTCGTCGAAAAAATCGCTCGAAGATGCGTGTGCCTATACGAACTGACAACCTTCGCCAATGTGTTTTGCAGTTTGTGCTGCACCATGCCAAGCGCACATTGTTTGATGTCAGAGGCGCCGTGCCATTTTCCGCTGTCCTGACTAATCCCTGACTAATCCCTGACTAATCCCTGACTAATCCCTGACTAATCCCTGACTAATCCCTGACTAATCCCTGACTAATCCCTGACTAATCCCTGACTAATCCCTGACTAATCCCTGACTAATCCCTGACTAATCCCTGACTAATCCCTGACTAATCCCTGACTAATCCCTGACTAATCCCTGACTAATCCCTGACTAATCCCTGAATAATCCCGTCACAAGCGTGATGTGCCGATCGGGCAGCCACCTTCAGCCACATTCAGCCACATTCAGCCACCTTCAGCCACCTTCAGCCACCTTCAGCCACATTCAGCCACATTCAGCCACATTCAGCCACCTTCAGCCACCTTCAGCCACCTTCAGCCACATTTAGCCACATTCAGCCACCTTCAGCCACATCCAGCCACCTTCAGCCACATTCAGCCACATTCAGCCACATTCAGCCACCTTCAGCCACATTCAGCCACATTCAGCCACCTTCAGCCACATCCAGCCACCTTCAGCCACATTTAGCCACATTCAGCCACATTTAGCCACCTTCAGCCACATTTAGCCACATTCAGCCACAGTCAGCCACATTCAGCCACCTTCAGCCACATTCAGCCACATTCAGCCACCTTCAGCCACATCCAGCCACCTTCAGCCACATTTAGCCACATTCAGCCACATTCAGCCACATTTAGCCACCTTCAGCCACATTTAGCCACATTCAGCCACATTCAGCCACATCCAGCCACCTTCAGCCACATTTAGCCACATTCAGCCACATTTAGCCACATTCAGCCACATTCAGCCACCTTCAGCCACATCCAGCCACATTCAGCCACATTCAGCCACATTCAGCCACATTCAGCCACCTTCAGCCACCTTCAGCCACATTCAGCCACATTCAGCCACCTTCAGCCACATCCAGCCACCTTCAGCCACATTTAGCCACATTCAGCCACATTTAGCCACCTTCAGCCACATTTAGCCACATTCAGCCACAGTCAGCCACATCCAGCCACATTCAGCCACCTTCAGCCACCTTCAGCCACATTCAGCCACATTCAGCCACATTCAGCCACATCCAGCCACCATCAGCCACCTTCAGCCACATTCAGCCACCTTCAGCCACATCCAGCCACCATCAGCCACCTTCAGCCACCTTCAGCCACATTCAGCCACCTTCAGCCACATTCAGCCACATCCAGCCACATCCAGCCACATTCAGCCACCTTCAGCAGTTGTGTGCAGTCCGTCCGGTAGTGGTCCACGTCGGGCGGTGGTGGTCCACGTCGGGCGGTGGTGGGCCACGTCCGGCGGTGGTGGTCCACGTCCGGTAGTGGTCCACGTCCGGTAGTGGTCCACGTCCGGTAGTGGTCCACGTCCGGCGGTAGTGGTCCACGTCCGGTAGTGGTCCACGTCCGGTAGTGGTCCACGTCCGGTAGTGGGCCACGTCCGGTAGTGGGCCACGTCCGGTAGTGGTCCACGTCCGGTAGTGGGCCACGTCCGGTAGTGGTCCACGTCCGGTAGTGGTCCACGTCCGGTAGTGGTCCACGTCCGGCGGTAGTGGTCCACGTCCGGTAGTGGTCCACGTCCGGTAGTGGGCCACGTCCGGTAGTGGGCCACGTCCGGTAGTGGGCCACGTCCGGCGGTGGTGGGCCACGTCCGGCGCGATCAATCGGACTGTCGCGACGTTAGCTGTTTCTTCTCACGAGAGTGCTCTTGCGGAACTCGGGCTATTTACGTCCGTGACTTTCGACGGCTTGCAGGAGCCACTGCAGCTGCTGCTCAGCTTCGGCGACCATGTGAGCATACTGCTCATTTGAAGCGGCACCTCGTACGGCGTCGGCATAAACAATTTTGACTTCTTCTACGAATTTGTGCGGCTTACATCCATCGTTACTGTGCCACTTCCTGCAATCAAGTTCATTCAACCGGTCGTGGCTGGTGCTACGTTAGGGACCGATGGTTTGAAGGACCATTTGCTGGATATTATATATTTATTATTATATCAGGCAACTTCTTGAGCAGCTAGCCAAACATTACACAAATATTTATCATGCCTTCCATTCCGTGTCTCATTTTCCTCAATCCGTACTGTACATACCTCGCAAGAAGTCAACAAGTTCAAACTTTAGTGGATTTCTGAGCGATCATGAGTGTAATATATTGGTAATGTGTGAGTTTTCGTCTGCCCTTCCCTGCAGGCGGGCTTCTACATTTCTGGCGCGCGTGCGACATTCGCTGTAGTTGTGCGTTTATGCTGGAGCCAAGGCGATATATACCGCTGGAGCAATATGTCGAGGCGTCCCACCTTTGTTAATTGTACGTGTACCGCGTGTCCTTCCTTCATTGATGTGTGGAGATAGCGAGTGTTATGGATTGACGTCAGTAGCCAGAGGATTTTTTTACTTGCCCTCCCGAGTTTGAATAGGAAATGTTCCTGGAAAAGACTGAGGTAGGTAAGGTGTTTAGCAATCCTAAGGTCATAACTATCTTCTCGTGACTTTGTTTGTGACGAACTTGAAATGATTATGCATATTCCGAAATCAGCATAGTATGAGAGAAGGCTTGATAGGTGTTAATTTATTGTAACATCATACAAGCCTATTTATTTTTACAAAGCTCAGGCCTGGCCACGAGAAGCTACATACCTTTTGACTTTTAGAAGTGTAAAGCTTTTAATTTTTTAAGAACATTTTTGAATTTTTAAATGGCAGCCTTCTGAGTTTTGAGTTTTCCATTCCACTTGCTCACAAGCCACAGGCATTCTGCATGCTCACAAGCTCACTGCATGCTCACAAGCTGCAAATTCTGCATGCTCACAAACTGCAGTCTTTCCACATGCTCACATGCTGCAGACTTTTCTCAGGTTTTACGTTAATGCAACATGTTTGCAATTCTTGCAATCATATGTTGCTGCATTACATGTCATGGCACTAGTATGTTTGTCATTATCGATGAACACATTTACAGTACAATCGAAGTTGGCCTTTTACATCTGAACCATTCTGCAACATTGCATAGTCCTGGTGCAACATTTAGCTTTGTCTCGCACCTTTTGCATTGCACACCTGAAATTGTGTCGAAAATGTAACTAAAACCGATTTTATCAAAATAATTTGATAATACATGGCCGAACCAGCGATTCATGCAATTATCTGTGATTGCAATGCATTTGCAACAGTTGCAAGCAAATGTTCTTCTTAGTTCGTTATCGACGCGAATATGTATAGATGCCATCATTGGTAAGCAGTAAAAAAACTTAGCGAAGGATTAGACGACAACTGATTTTAAACCATGTTGCAATGTTGCAAAATTGGCAGACGTCGCTACGCTTGCACATATTGAATGCATCCACAGGCACTTAGCTGGCGCTTGGACGAAAGCTCTGCCAAAAACATGCAGTATAATTCAAGCCATCCCATAATTTATAGGCGTATCATGGTAATTAGCTGTTTCATCTTATGGCTGCCGCACACCAATTGCACATTTTGCAAACAAATGTATGTAGTGTGCTCGCGAATGTCGGATGTTTGTGATATATCACGTTAAAAGGCGTGCAATCTCTGATTAATTGGTTGAACTATAGCATCGAGTAAGCATTTTGGCAATTTACAGCAACAAATTGCAAATGCAATGCAATTTGGTCTCAAAAGTTACAATAGTACTACATCCCGGATATGTTTGGCAGTTGCCTTAGCTATTGCTCTACTTGAAAGTGGGCGTCGAAGGTTGAAAATGATTACACCGCTAAGGTGAGGACTAAATAAGATCATGTTGCGTGTAACTTTCACGGATGTCCCAGGTTAAAATCGGCTTGCATGCAAATCTTTCATGTAAATTGGCCTCTTAAGTACGGCCACTACGGCCACAAGGAGTAGTGCATCTTATAGCGAAAGCTTGGTTCCACTTGGAACCAGGCGTCGAATTTTAGTTTTCCCGGTCAGTTAGTAGCTACACCGATTACATAACGATTTTAAGTACATTTGTCTATGGCGGGTTAACGCTTGGAACCGGCCCAGAACGCTAAATGGGCGGCTTGGTCCGTAACGAAGAGTGACGAAAGTGAACCAGTGCTGGTAGTCGATAAGATCATCTAATTTATCGGTTTCATCTGCAAGTACAAAGCTAAGCCCTTCGAATTTTTATGGCACTGGGATCTGGCACTGGGCTTTGGCTTGGGCTTGGGCTTGGGCTTGGGCTTGGGCTCCCTCCGTTGGCCCAGGTATAGGCACACACAAAGGTGCAGTGGGCATGTTGTGCCTTCTCATGGTATTGGAAGAGACCTATTCGAGAGGGGAAGAACGTTCAAAATCGCTTTTCGAGCGATTTTTTTCGATTAGAAGTCCGCCATACGACCATCTCCCGATTTCCAAGTTCCATTTTTTAATGCGAACAAATGTAGTCCAGGAGCTGGCGAGACCAGTGAGAACTAATGGACTCCTTCAGACCTCATGGGGCCCCGTCCCACTTGGGAGCCGGCGCTCCCAGCAAGCTGGAGGGCTCCTGAGAGTTCGAGGGGCTTGATGGGGCCAGCGGCCGGTGCAAACGGTCTCTGTGCCGTGTGAGGGGCCCCTAGTAGGCCGATGTCAGGGATCCATGAGCCCATGAAGAGGCCCCGGGCTGATCAGACGGTCCCGGGTCGATGAAGAGGGCCTCCGAGTCCCCTGGAGAGTGACCACGAGTAGAGGCTGAGGGTCTCGGGCCAGGCCGAAATGAAGGGCGTCTGAACGGACGGAGAGGTCCCGGGTCGGTAGAGGGCCCCGGGCTGACAGGCAGACCCGGCCAGGCTGACAGGCTAACAGGCTGACCCGGCCAGACAGACGTTCCGGAGCCAACAGAGAGGGCCATGAGGTGACGGAAGGGCCACCTGAATCGACGGAGAGGACCCTGGTCACCGGAAAAGATCCCGGGCCATCGGAGAGGGCCCCAAGCCGACATGACAGGCACCTGGGCCGATGAAGGGACCCGAGCCGATATGAAAGGCCCTGGGCGGACGGAGGTGACCGCGGGTCGTTGAAGGTACTCTCAGCCTGATGGAGAGGGCCCCGACAAGTAAAGAGGATCCCTGAGCCACCGGTTGGACATCCTGAGTGGTCAAGGGACCCATATCACTCAAGGTGGGCTCATTCTAGCAGGACCCTTTGAAGAACGTGTGCGCCCTCTTAGGAAAATCTTGCGTGCATCCCCAGGGCCAGGAACCCATAATATCGGTTCGGCCTCTAGAGACCCTTCTCCGGACTCTCCCCCTCTCGGTACCCCTCTCCGGGACCCTCCACGTCGGATCAAAGGGCCTCTTCGTTGGCTCAGAGGCCTTCTTTACTGGTACTTCTTTCGGGTTCGCCCCGTCAGCCCGGGGCCTCTTGACCTCTTGACCTCCCGTCGGCCTATTGACCCTTCCCGTTGGCCCGGACCGGGGCCCTCGGCTTCTGCCCGCGGGAGCTCGCTTCCGACTCGGGGGCCTTCTCCACCAGTCCGAGCCTCTTTCGTCGGCCCAGGGGCCCTTCACGTCGGCTCGGGGCCCCTCATGTTAGCTCAGGGGCCCTTCACGTCGACCCAGGGGGACCATGACGTCGGCTCAGGGGTCCTTCAATTGTTGGCACCGGCGCCCTCTCCGGTGCCTGAATTCCCCCCTGGAGCGACACATTTATCGTGTGTTTCGTCACGGCCTGTGGTAAAACACCACGTGTTACCACGGCACGTGGTAAAACACCACGTGTTACCACGGCACGTGGTAAAACACCCGTGTTCAACGGCCCCTTCGGCCCTGAAGGAGTCAAAGGGGCATGACCCCGTGCTCCCCCCCCCTTCCTCTGGATCCTCCACTGCATGACGCCTCTTCCTATTTCAGTAGGATAAGCGATCGAGTTCTTTTTTGTTCTCTTTTTTTCGCAATGAATTTATCACCATAGGTACCCAAAGAAATGCAAATTACGTCTCAGTTTAAACATAAATTCAACTTCGGAAGCGTAATCCTCCTCACCTGATGAATGAGGGGGATGTTTTCGATTCACGTACTCCCTCACTTTTTAGCACCCCGACACATCCCTGTCACTATTGGTGGAGCACATCGTAGATCCTGTGTGCTGGGTGCACCCACCTTTGCGTAAAAGAGAAACGTGCATTTCGAATCCGAGACAAATTTCACATGACGTTCCGCGTCATCGCTACATCCCACCCTGGCTGAACAGGCATCACAGCTGGTAACAAACGAACCGCTGCGGGGAAAATAGCCGCAAGACACAGCCGTGACGCCGACTGTGAAAGTCGACAGTCAGCATCGAACGCGGTCCGATTGTGCAAATTAGCAAACGATGCAGATTTGCTCTGACATGGGAAAGCAACTAACTAGCAGGTTGGTCATAAATCATGGCTGTTTCTCCTCACAAAATGATGCCGCCCACACAGGTCACACGTGGCAAAACACCGACACTATCAAGCACCGAAGTCTACATCAATCACCGACGTCGACCGACGAGAACACATGACTACACAGCACATCACATCATGCACATCACGCATCACCGGCGACGGGAGTCGTGACGTCGACTGTGAAAGTCGACAGTCAGCATGGACTGCGGTCAGAGTGTGCAAACGGTGCAGATTGGCGGTGCCACATTCATTTCTTACAATTCATAAGAATAATCAGAGTTTATTTTGTGCGTGTGCTAGGCTTTGCACCTGTCTGACTTGTGACGTTATATGACGTTGTAAACAGCACAGATGTGGCGACTTTGCACCGAGCAAGACATCAACGGACACATCACCTACAGCATCACATCGTACCATGAATTCCCAAAACTCCTCATGGAAGCATAACCCTATCATTTCAAACGTACTTGTAACGGTATATGTCCTCACACCAAGGACATAGCAAAGTAGTCAGAGGTGATAAATGGAGAAATGGTCCAGACA
>JAOTOM010002943.1:50000-125231 GCA_034440615.1 Ashinkailepas kermadecensis
TCCAGAGATGGAAATATTCAAAGTAGAACTAAATTGATTTCATCCTAGTTCCTTTGGGTTTCGTTGGATAGTTACCCCGTTTGGCGATATTTCTCCCACTAGACACCTAGGGGCGCGATGACGCATGTCGTGCTCGCTTTGTGTCGTATTCTCTCCAAACTGTGGAGGTTATGACCTGTGGAGGTTATAACCTGTGGAGGTTATAACACGCTGTCTTCCCAGCGCGCACAGTGCGACGCCGTGAATTTCACGCGCCTGGCGCGCAGAAGTCGTGCGCCACGCCGCGTCAAAACCCGGAAGTGTGTGGCCGGCCCCCGCCCGGGTATCGCCACACTGCAGCAGGCGCGCAGTCAGGCTACCGGTTTCGAGGGGAGGTGGGTCGGAGCGCGGCCGATGTCATGCGAGCGACTAAAGCTCAAGTTCGTCTTAACCGGAGCCCCATTGCACGCTACCCGATCACAAGATCCATCTTGCCCCCCCCCCGACGAGGCACCAGCCCCTGCTGATGTCGTCCGATCCAACTGCACCTCATCGAGCGGTTGGCAGGCCCGGTCGGACCCAGCGAACGTGACTGAATTCAATCCGAAGCCGTCCAGCACTGCCACACCCGGACGGAGCCCAGAGAGCGTCTGGACCGAGTCAGTCCAGCACTACGCCAGTCGCTCACACATCTAATGGATGGAGCGTGTGTGAAGTTTGCACTTGCCGTTTCCACGCGGGATTCCTCTGAGGTCGGCATGCACACACGCAGTACTGCCCCACCCACCCCCGAATTCCTGGCGACGCCACTGCGAGCGACACAACGGCCGGAGAGCTGTTGAGCAACGATCGGCTCGAGACGCCGCTGCATTCCGCGGCTGAGGGAGCGGGGAGGCTGGCGGTGAGGCTGACGGTGAGGGAGCGGGGAGGTTGACGGTGAGGCTGACGGTGAGGGAGCGGGGTGGTCGACAGTGAGGCTGACGGTGAGGGAGCGGGGAGGCTGACGGTGAGGCTGACGGTGAGGGAGCGGGGAGGTTGACGGTGAGGCTGACGGTGAGGGAGCGGGGAGGCTGGCGGTGAGGCTGACGGTGAGGGAGCGGGGAGGTTGACGGTGAGGCTGACGGTCAGGGAGCGGGGAGGCTGACGGTCAGGGAGCGGGGAGGCTGACGGTCAGGGAGCGGGGAGGTTGACGGTGAGGCTGATGGTGAGGGAGCGGGGAGGCTGGCGGTGAGGCTGACGGTGAGGGAGCGGGGAGGTTGACGGTGAGGCTGACGGTCAGGGGAGGCTGACGGTGAGCCGCTGACTCACGTCAGAGGGACCGGGGCGTTTGACGGTGAGGGACAACCGGCTGAGCCTGATCAGAAGGTGAGGCTGTACGGTCAGGGAGCTTTTCAGCAGCCTGAAGAGTCAGGGAGTGCGTTTTGGGAGGTTTGATTCGGGTGAGGCTGACGGTGAGGGCGGCTTGGGGAGGACTGACGGTTTGTAGGCTGTTTACGTAATGAGGGAGCGGGGAGGTTGACGGTGAGGCTGACGTGCCAGGGAGCGGGGAGGCTGACGGTGAGCGCTGACGGTGAGGGAGCGGAAAGGACTGACGCCGTGATTTTGCGTATGCGTGGGGATTTGGCTGACGGTGAGGCTGACGGTGAGGGAGCAGGGAGGCTGACGGTGAGGCTGACGGTGAGGGTGCGCGTGCGTACATTTGCGTTCACTTGCACTTCCGCAGAAGTGCATTTGCGTTTACGTGCATTTGTTTGCGTATGCTTGCCAAACATACATTTGCTCTCGCGCACATTTGCCACACACACTTTTAAGCAAACTTGCGTTTGCTAACGTACAGCTGCTTGCGTGCTTACGTGCATCTTGCCATACATAGTTGTCCCTACGTACATTTGCCCTAGAATCGCATTCCCGTATAGGCCTATTGGTTAATGAATAAGGCCATCGTGATTAGGGGTGCGTGGGGAGGGTCTCTCTCGATGTGGGTGTGCGACTCGGAACCCGAGAAATGCTTTCATGCAGCTTTCCACCGCTCAGCATGAATCAGATAAATCCTCCGGCGTGCGAAGCGCGCATAAAATTTATAGCTTTGCGTGGTGAAAACCGCAACATTTATCGTTTGATCTAGTGTATCTTTTGGTGCTACTTGGGGGGGGGAGGAGGGGCTAGGTGTGCCTCTGGATATTTGTACATATGTTCGCTTGATATGGATTACGGGCTGTCCCTGTGAAACCGTCCCTGTCGTCATCATGGCTTCAGAAGATGTTAAAGTTTGTTCCATGATCACGAGTATCTTAACCCCCAAGCCCCGTCTTCCTGGTCAGATCCTCAGACCCCCGTCTCGGGGGAAGGGGTGGTTGTCCTCTTATATCCGCCTCTAATTCCCAAACTAAGCGTTGCACGAAAACGAAAGTGGTGTCGTCGGAAAGCGCTCTACGACGAGGGTCCGAAACTAGGGTCCGAAACTAGGGTCCGAAACTAGGGTCCGAAACTAGGGTCCGAAACTAGGGTCCGAAACTAGGGTCCGAAACTAGGGTCCGAAACTAGGGTCCGAAACTAGGGTCCGAAACTAGGGTCCGAAACTAGGGTCCGAAACGAGGGTCCGAAACTAGGGTCCGAAACGAGGGTCCGAAACTAGGGTCCGAAACTAGGGTCCGAAACTAGGGTCCGAAACTAGGGTCCGAAACTAGGGTCCGAAACTAGGGTCCGAAACTAGGGTCCGAAACTAGGGTCCGAAACTAGGGTCCGAAACCACCCCCCACAATTTTATCCCTCCCAAAAAGTGATGTCACTATGGGGTCTATGTGATCACGACTGACATGTCTTTGGCTCTGGGGAGTTCATTTTGAGGGAGATTTTAAAACAAAAAAGGAATATAAAAAGGAAGGCGAAGTCGATCGTGGCCCTGACATATTTGTCCACCAAAAATCAAGATTTTGTGGTTTTGGATGTTACAAAATTTGCGTTCAATTTTCTATGTATAGTTTTTATCTTTCGAATGGGTAGAGCGGACCGCCAAACGTTGTTTTATGTTAACTTGCCCGCATAAAATGCTCCCTTTAGCCATAATCCTCGATTTTAGCCCTCATGGGCAAATATGTAAAACTAATACGTCATCAAAAACTAAAATAAAATAAAATGTTCCCCTGGTGCGTTTTACTGCATCCCTAAATATAAGCAAACCCTGAAAGTTCCATCCAAATATCTCTCCGTGAAAGCGTGACGACTGGTTGAACTCTTTTGCAGATGACCTCACCTGACCTTGAATATCTCGTTGATCGTAGATGAACTGATCTAAAAATTGTAATACGTTTTAAATTGATGTGGGAAAAGGTGTGGCAAATTTCGCGCCGTTTTTCACTCTCTGAGGAAAACCATAGGGGGGTGGGGCGTAAAAATATCCCCGAAACGGGGCGGGTTAAGACTCTCGATGCTCTCTCCATCATACACCACGTCGGAGACGAAACGTTTCAGTTGGTGCTCCACGGCTTGCCGTCCGATGTGCATGACGTCGGCGTCACTCATGACATTAACGCACGTGTCGTTCACATCGATTAACACGTCATATCAACACATGTGTCGTTCACAAGCACAAGTGTCGCCGTCTTGTGCACAAGAGTCACAGCCACTGGTCATCAGTGCGTGCGCCTCTTCCTCGGCTGAAGTTGGCTGCTGGGGCCGGTGCCAACCCACGTGACCAGCGCCGACTCGGATACCCGGTGCTGACCCGGCCGCTACTTCAGAACAGCTTTTTCGCTTTCTCTCGGACGTGGACTTCAGAGCGATTTACACGCCTCACTGACGTGCAACACTAGAAACTCTGAATGTGATGCAGAATACTAAAATTTTGTATTGTGATAGTTCGTGTCTGTTGGCACCAATCATCTTCAGCTGTCCATCTAATATTGTTATGGGCGCTGCATGACCAACGCAGTCGATGCGCCCATAAACCAAAATATCCAATGTAGCGGAAGGAAGCAAAGATCCAGCAGGGATTCATAACTTCCACTGTTCATGACGCAATTATAGTCGTTATGAACGGTGGAAGTTATTTCATCCGCGTCGATTATGCCCCGGGGACATGCAGCAATGATAGAATTACAAGTGTTGTATAGAATTTCGATGGAAAACAGTATTTTTTCTGAGAGTTGATGCTATTTTCTATTGCTGTGCAAACTTTCAGTGAGATTGGGGGGCCGTCGATCCGTGCTGAATCCCTGCTGAATCTCTGCTTACTTCCGCCACATAAATAACCAACCGATCTACCGCAGGCACCAGCACCCACCGGCTCGCGCCATGAAGGCCGACAAGTTCACGCTGGTGCGCCACTTTGAGGGCGCGCCGCAGCCGTCCGACTTCCTTCTGGAGACCGAGGAGCTGGCGCCGCTGCAGGACGGAGAGTTCCTGTGCGAGGCCGAGTACCTCAGCGTCGACCCGTACATGCGGCCGTACACGCGCCGCCTGACGCCGCCGTGCACAATGATCGGCGCACAGGTGCAGTGTTAAAGCGACCGTTTTTCGTTCGGTGGTGGTGGTGTGTCGGTTTTGCGGCACGTCGACCGTTGAGTCGTGTAGCGTCGCCGATCTCTCGCGCCGATTGGTCGCGGGCGAAGAGTAGCTCCAAGTGAGACTCGAACCCACAATCTTTCGGTTGTGAGACGGGCAACTTACCCCTGGACTACTCGTCCCCTTTTCGCTTCGTGTGAGATGTCGAAACGAGTACAGTAGGATGTCGAGGGTTGCCATGAAGGCGGCATCGCTTAACATAGCTTATAAGCACAGCAAACATGATTTTTATACAACAGCGTGCTCATACATCCACATTTCTCCTTGTTGGAGATACTTAATTTAGGGATGGCTAATTTAGTGATAACAATGCAAAATTATCATCCTTATCAACTGATATTGTATAACAGATCACATCATAGGTAATCCTTTCACCTGGAAAGGTGCTCAGAGATGTGCGTGCATCACAGTCCTCAATGGTGAGCATAAGCATGATACTTATGAACAAAATACTGTTAGAAATTAGATGAAAACTTCATGAATACTCAAGTGCGATGTCGATACGTTGCTGGGAACGATGTCGATTCAGTGTTTAAAAAGTGGTATATTCCACCTAACAGCGTGTCATAACCTCCACAGACCATAACCTCCACAGGTCATAACCTCCACAGGTCATAACCTCCACAGGTCATAACCTCCACAGGTCATAACCTCCACAGGTCATAACCTACACAGTGCATAACCTACACAGTTCATTACCTCCACAAATTCAACATCCGAATACCCGGTTATGATACACCTCCATTCCACCTAATTCCACGAATATTTTATAACTGCGATATACTGCTGGGAGGGATGTCGATTCAGTGTTCAGAAAGTGGTACATTCCACCTAATTTCACGTATATTCCATCACTGCCCAGGTGGCGCGCGTGGTGGAGAGCCGCTGCGACCGGTTCCCCGTCGGCAGCCGGGTGGTGGCCTCGCTGGGCTGGCGCACGCGCACCGTGGTGCGCGGAGACATGCTGACGTCCGTCTTTGGCCTGCGTCGGCTGCCCGAGCTGGCCGGACTGCCGGCGTCGTACGCGCTGGGCGCCTGCGGCATGCCCGGCAACACGGCCTACCGCGGCCTGCTCGACCTGTGCCGGCCGCGGCCGGGCGAGACGGTGGCGGTGACGGGCGCCGCCGGCGCCGTCGGCTCGCTGGTCGGCCAGATCGCCAAGATCGGCGGCTGCCACGTGGTCGGCTTCGCCGGCACCGACGCCAAGTGCGACTGGCTGCGGTCGCTCGGCTTCGACGCGGCCATCAACTACCGGACGTGCGCGGACGTGGACGCCGCGCTGAAGGCGGCCGCGCCCGGCGGCGTCGACTGCTACTTCGACAACGTGGGCGGCGCGCTGAGCCTGCGCGTCCGCCGCCAGATGAACACGTTCGGCCGCGTCGCCGTCTGCGGCTGCATCTCCGGCTACAACGACGAGACCGGCGCCGAGGAGCAGCTGGAGATCCCCGAGAAGGAGGTGCTGTTCAGGCAGCTGCGCATGGAGGGATTCATCGTGACGCGTTGGGACAGCGAGGAGCTCTGGGGCGTGGGCATCCAGCAGATGGCCGTCTGGATCAAGGAGGGGAAGGTTAAGGTCCGGGAGACGATCACCGAAGGCTTCCAGAACATGCCGCAAGCCTTCATCGGAATGCTGGAGGGCAAGAACACCGGAAAGGCTACTGTGAAGGTGGCGACCGAATAAGGACAAATACTGGGCAATTATCAGCTGTGTTCCAGGTTCATCGTCGATGACTATTTCCGTATGCGACGTCTGTGGATGCCTCGGTGCTAAACTGGGCGTGAAGGGACACTCTGCACGTTGGGTCTAAAATATCTGGTGCTCATCGTAGGCTTACGGCTTGCTAAGCTTTCCACAGAAAAGAATGCAGGTCTCCGAACGCCCACAGTCCGCCCGGAGCGTCCATCCAGGCTCTGCGTCGTCGTCGACACCTGCGGCTGCCTGGTAACTTTGATGACGTGTAGTTCAACATGGGTTGGAGGTGGTAGCTGATGAGGAACTCTGACGATGCAATGAGGCATGGTATGTGATGTCATCCAATACTGTAGGCATAGCTGTTGTGATGAAATTCATATGTGTAATAAAGCGGCATTGCACGATATATGAGAGACTGTTGACCCCGGGTTAGGTCAGGTCACTGACCTAGGGCATGTCAAAAGAATCACGCTACATAAGTTAATCACTCATTATTCCGTCAGCGAACATGATAAAGGAATGAAATCTGGCATACATATATTGAAAGATTTAGCATTTGTTATTGTTGAAAAAGCCTGTAATAATATCAAAATGTGAAATTCTACCTTCAAATTCAACGATGGAATTTGGTCTCAAGGAGCACCCCAAATATATACCAATCTTTTCGATTTTATGAGAGGCCTTTTCCGACGATGAGCGATGGCTATATCCTTGAACTACAGTGGTGATGCTCACCTGAGCCATCCTTTATATTCGCGAACAGTAACACACACACACAAACATGCATACCTACATGCATACACATGCATACATACATACACACATCCATACATACATACATGCATACACACATACATACACACATTAAATGCATACATACATACATACACACACATGCATGCATGCACAAACACACATACATAGTTGGGACACATGCATGAATACACACACACAAAGCACAGATGCATACACATACATACACACCCATTTATATATATATGCACACACACACACACACACACACACACACATACGTCTACCACTCCGAAAGCCCCGGGCCTATGCCCAATAATAGCCCAAAGTCAGAACGCCCCAGTCATGGGCTTCCGCAGGTTATATAATCTCGGGCCCGACTTCGCCTCACCATCGCCTCTGCTGCCCAGCCAGGCGCCACCATTTCCTCTGCTGCCCAGTCGGATTATGGGGCACTTTGAGGTGTGGTAAGAACTGTGGATCCCAGGATACCAGGGTGTGAATCAAGCACTCCGATATCCGCTGCGACAACCATGGGCTGCGCTACCGGTGGGGGCTGGTTCGGACCCCACCTGGGACTTTGTTTTGTTGCGGTCCGACCCTATCTGGGAAAACGGACTTCTTAACGCAGCTTGAATTTAAGTATGTACAACTTTTCATATTTGCTGTCCTGACAGAGAGCTCCACAGTGGGGCCGACGGTTCGCCCGGCGGCGGGCTTCACTTGCGATTTAATTTTATCGGAACACGAATACATTCAAGAAGTGTTTTTCTTGATTTTTCAAACACTTTTTTGGGGGAGTGAAAGTTATGTAAAATGTTTAGTTTTCAGATAAGGGACTTATTGTAGCTTATCTGTAAGACATCGGATTATAATATTCACTTAAGCGCAACTATTGAGTAATGCGTATTCGTTCCCAAAGTTCGTCGCTGGCTACACCAGCGGCTCTCAACTCCGGCGCTAGAGTTTTGGTCACATGCTTTCCGGAACATAACGTTTTATTCATCGCCATTGCGCTCTAAAGATGTTGCCTTCTACACAATAGTAGAATGTCAACTGAATGAGTTCTCCAGTAAATTAGTGAATGAGTTGAAGATAAAACATAATATGGAGGGAGGCGGAAGGCAAGTATACCCGCATACTACAAATTACTGATTGCATCCATCCAGAAGTTACGGGAATGAACGGGCGTGCAATACAAATGAATACCGTTAGAACGTCTGCGTTTTTGCTCATAATGCCAAGAGACATATGTGGGTTATGTGGACCACCCAATGATCTGCTCGTAGCATACGATTGCTGAGAAACAACGCTATGATTTTGTATTTCCTCAGTGGAAAAACATTCACTATTGCTCGCCAGAAATCGAATAAAATTTGCGGACACGTGGCACACTGTTATATAACTTGGGAAATTGCAATATAACACACGGTGATTCATTTTGTGAGAGTTGGAATTTTCCGTTCCGCTTCGTAGCTGATCAGTAGCTGTGTGAAAGAGCAATAAAGCACAGAAGGATTTATCTGGCAAGCAAAAGCGCCAGTACGATGCACCTCCATTGCGATAGATGACTTTTTAGAAGTGCTGCAGGCAGTTTGTGCGCAAGCGAAATCCAGCATCAGTCTAAGATATGTTCGCAAAATGTTCACGGAGGAAAAATGTGTGATAGAAAGCGAATACCACTAAAAATTTGCTCGTAGCTATAAAAGCTTGGCACAACAATTCTGCAGGGTGACTGAAGGCTGTATGAAACACCTTTGGTTCGAATTTCGTGATCCTACGTCAATTCGTTTGGGGTAAAATTAGGCCAATTATCATGCACTACCATCTGTCGTACGTTTTGGCGCCATGGGTACAACTGATGTGCACGTTTGGTGGGGAATATAGTACAGCCAGACATTACCAATTTAGTTGATATAGTTGAGGCGTTAGTTTTATAGGTGTTGCTCGGATATGCTTAACATGCCTCACAGTCATTTTTCCATTCCCCATGTCGTCTGGCATGTTTGACTTTGTACGGTAAAAACTTGCAAAATCAATCCGATCTATCCAGCTAACTTTTATTTTTAAACGTCCATCTGGGTCCATGTCTGAAGAAAAACGAAGATCACATCGGTAGGCTCCTTGGGTTTGGAGATATTTGCAAAGAGCCAGAGAATTAGCTGATCTCCCATTCCAACATCACGTGCTAACCCGGAAATGACAGGGATCGTTTTCCCCTTTGGCTTTCCACGATCACAATGGAACCACTAAAGCTAGAGATGTGAAACGTGGCATACTTTAAGACTGGCTACTCAGATATGTCGCGTTAAAATTCAGATGCCCCAGCGAGCCTAGATTTGGTCAAACGATGTCACAGGAACATGTGCCTGGACGATCACGGGAGTCTTATAATGTTAACGTCTATGTCATCCATTGATAGTCTGTGATGGTGTTGAGTTCATTTGCACTGCAGTTACACGTGATCTGTTCAAGGTATCTGGGTTATGGTAGGTCATGTCAATAGACCATGCCCATTCTGGGAAATTCGATGGAATCTATCAGTCCTATAGGAATGGAAATAGTGAACTTGTCGGCCAACAATGATAGATAGTACTATGTAAGCAGCATTATCGTACTGCAGATGTTTTTCTACACTATAATAGTGCATCACGCTCCGCGCACAGGACATGACCTCATTTAACCTCACATTTCTTTACGTGATCCAGCGTGACCTTGTGTTCAGCATGCTCAAAATTGAGCTTTTCAGGCATTCAACATCACTTAGTAAAACATTGTCATCGTATTTGGTAACTTCGGGAACATACTACGGTCTACCTGAGACTCCAGCATGCCGTGTTTGGCCTGACCCGTGACGTCATCAGTGGCCTTCACGTAAGCAAAAGTTGGTGTCCCGACACCATGCTGTGTTTGACCTGACCCGTGACGTCACCAGTGGTCCACGTAAGCAAAAGTTGGTGTCCCGACACCAGGATGGGGCAATCGCCACCGCCAAGGGGCGGTGGCGATTGCCCCTCCTAGGGCTCCGACGGGCCCCTAGCGCGGCCGGTACGCAGTCCTCTACGGGATCGCCACGGCGGAAATGGAAAAGCAAACAACGCTTCTTCATTGTTGTTGTCGAGCTCCTAAGAACGTCTACGAACCCATACATAAATGGTCTTTATGAACATCCATGGGCTCTTACGAATGTATACGGCCTTCACGAAGCTTACGGGCCCTTACAGGGGTACATGAACCCTTACGAAAGTCTATTGGCCCCTGCGAAAGTATACGGGTCCCTACGAACGTCTACGGGTCCCTACGAACGTCTACAGACCTTTACAACCGTCTGCTGACCATTGCAAATGTCCACGGGCCTTTGCGAACTTCTACGGGCCCTTTTGAACGTGTACGGCCTTTATTGTCGTCTACTGGCGCTTAATAAAGGGTGTGGATCCTTACAAATGCGTACAGGCCCTTACCAGAGTCTACGAGCTCTTGGAAGTGTTTACCTACGCTCCGCTTACTTAATTATTTATAGAATATTTGATCGCTGGTTTTTATTATGTATATATATATATATATATATATATATATATATATATATATATATATATGCCGGGAGCAGTGTGCCGCCCCCAACACAGCCTGCTCATGTTGGATATGTGCACATGTCATGTCTTCAGGTACATACCTGCAGTTTTCAAGTGGGTACTGCAAGTATGGATTTCACAGGAGATGGTTGGGGGCATGGAAAAGTCTACATCAGTTAGCAACAACTGCGTTATCGTCCGGATCATTAAAAGATCAAGATACAGGGACATGTTTTTTGGACACTGTGAATCCTAGCCTTTATAAATATAAAGTACCGTGTTCCTGGAAGCTCGCGATGATTCTATCATTCCCTAAGTGCGTCCACATTATGCATTATGCATGCCAAGGTGTGCCGTCATAAATCACTATTCCAATATTCCCTTGGTTTCCGTCGTATGAAATAGGCTGTGGAGCTGATATGCAACATATAAACACATATTTGAAGAGGAATAAATACCTGCATCAAGGCAACACGGATGTTGTTCAGCGCACTTCACCGCAGCGACCACGTCAGTCGTGACCCAAGGGATTTATCAGGTCACGGACGAAGGGAATATGTGCAAGTAACGTGACTCGATCTGCCAAATGCTTTGATGCGAGGAGCCAAGAAAAAAAACCGGTATCTGCAACCCCAAATTGCATGGTGGGTGAATGGTAGAGATATCACAATAGTCCAGTGCTCGTAGTTGGCTGCTTGGGTGGGCTAGGAACGGGGCCTTCGAGATTAGTCTGAAAGGCCATCCGAGATAATCTGACCGTGAAGCTACCGATAAAGTGAGAGAAAATCTGGCAACACATTAATCATCAAACATGTAGTGTGAATAGTCCATAAAATAGAGCAAATGCAAATAAGCTATCTGTTTTGTTTGTGTTTTACTTCAAACTGTGACCTTGCCTCACTGCTGACCTCTGGGAATAAAATGAAATCGTGTTTGTTAGTAGAATTGGCGATACAATTTGTCCAATGGAGACTGATGTTCAACATATATATTGACGTTTACATCCACAGACATGCACCTTCCTTGCTTACAACATTTTCGCTAAGCTCATCATTGTCTCGCAACATTACTTGCTCCTGTGCCTTTCTGTGTGCACAAGTCGAACTTCATTGAAAATGTCGAGTGCATGGGCTTCCCGAATGGCACAAAGATATTAGGACTGGGTGGATGTGCACCAGAGATGATAGTGTACGATACAGAGGAATGTGAAATGTCCTTGCAATTAGCCTACAGGCAGGGACAGATTCAGAAGCCTGGATTGGAGGGGATGGGGTGCAATTTCGAAAGCATCTCTCCTATTTCGGAAAACTGACGGATTTGAAGAGATGGCATTCGTCGGTATGCTGAAGCCAATACTTATCACATAAAACGCTCTTTGGTATGGAGAGATGACATTTTATTGCAACCGGCCAAAACCTTGCCCTGGAGAGGCCTCTTGACCCTCTGGGTCCTCCCCTGTCTACAGGCCATCCTTTGATGCGGAATTATTTCCATTGCAGTTTCGCCAATGTCCGCTGGACGTTTCCTCATGTGGCTTCAAAACATCGCGTGACATGCCAGTCGTTATAAAAAAAATGCACAAGTGCTAATTTTCCCGCCGACGTGTCGTCATTCACACCAAGCCAGTGCGATAACCAACGAGTCACGCGTTGCCACCACATTAGCTCGCACGGCCGTTGGCAAGCCCCGGCACCGCACAGTCGCTGCGCTGCCCTGGCGGAGGATGTCGGCTCTCCGTGTCGTGGCCGTGCTCTGCGCGGGTGCCGCCGTCGTCACCGGCACCCACTACGACCGCAGCTGGAACACCTCGGCGCCGGCGGCGGCGGCGGTGGCGGTGCCCGGCGCCGACTCGCTCCTGAGCTGCGGCGCCGCCTGCGAGCGAGCCGCCAGCGGCGACTGCCTCGGGCTGAGCCTGGCCGGTGGCGTGTGCCGGCTGTTCGCGAGCGTGTCCGCGACGGCGACCGCGACGCCCGACCGGCTGCCGGTCGACTACACCCGTCGGGCGGCTGCCTGTCCGGCCGGCTGGCTCCTCTTCCGCGACAGCTGCTACAGCCGTCAGGCGCAGCCTGGAGGCCTGAATCGGACGGCCGCGATCGACGCCTGCCGCGCCCACGACGCCCGGTCCGACCTGGTGACCGTCAGCGACGACCAGGAGATGGCCTGGCTGCTGCACCACCCGTCACGACCGAAAGTCACCGAGCACATCGGCCTGCGGCAGTCAGGCGGCGAATTCGTCAACCTGGACGGATCGCCGGCCACCTTCCAGCCGGTGATGTACGATGCAGCCGACCGCAGCGACGACTGCGTCTATGTCAGATGGAGCAGAATCACTGCAACACTTGGCAAGTTCGCATGCACCAGTCAGGCTGCTCGTCATATCGTGTGCGAGCGGCCGGTCAGCTGCCACGCTCGCGGCGCCTGCCCGCCCGGCTGGCTCGCCCTCGACGGCCACTGCTACCGCTACGTCTCCTCCCGGCGCACCTGGCAAGACGCTGACAACCACTGCGCCGCGCTGAAGGCCGGTGCTCGGCTCGCTGCGGTCTCCCACGTCGGCACCTGGCTAATTCTCAGGCAGCACTTCTCAGCAGGCGAGGACGTCGTTTTCGTCGGCATGTCTGACCACAAGGTGACGGGTGAATTCCTCTCGGTAGATGGCACCAGCGAGGAGCTGACCTGGGCGGAGGAAGAGCCCTCTCGTGGCGACGGCAAGAATTGTGTCGTCATGAGGTGGAACGGGGTCGCTCCTGTCGGGAGGGACGGTTTGGGATGGGATGCTGACGATGGTGCGGTTGCAGAGTTTTGCAACAACTCGCATACCTTTTTATGTCGTCTGCCAGCTGCCCTCTGCTGAAGATAATGTCTGGCGTTCCTGCATAAATTATTGAGAAACCACTACCACCGGCTCAGAAGCCTTCCCTCAACATCTGTTATTGCATTTTATGGTCTTAATTCGCCAGGAACTCCAGTACCATCTGTTCAGAGCCCTATAAAGGGACATCTTATAGGACGCGACCGTCTCTGGTGTTTGGATTGACCGTCTCTGGTGTTGATACCGTCTCTGGTGTGTGGAAAGGGAAACCCAAACCAAAACTGTGCCGGATGTCTCTTTGCTTTTATTCGCCAGTGTGCTGGTGTTGTGTTTGGTACCCGCCACCTCCACCACCCATTTCCGCATCGCCAACCGACTTGGCGTTTTGTGCACTACCGTCCCTTGCAGTATTTATCTGTTGTGCGAGGTAAAAGTTTTGGGAACACCATATAGGCAAGCGACTGCCACCCACTCAAGCAGAAGAACCATAACTTACCCGAAAAGTTATGAAGGTCTATTTTCGTCCGTTTGAATGGCTTGTTTTTTGTTGAGTTTTTGAGTTGGCCAGTTGAGTTTTTTTGTGCAAACAGTATTATAACTTTGTGCAATGGTACCGCACGATATACCCTGTGTTGAGCCTCAAGCGGCTTCCGCTAGTCCTTAAAGCTGCATAACACCCATTCATTATCTTCATTATCTCGTTCCATGCACTCTCTCCTCTTTAATTAATGCAATTTCTTCGTTCCTAAAGTCGCTCCCGTCCCCTCCTTCCTAAGGTTGCAAACAAACGTAACAGCTGGCCATTGCTCTATTTTGGAAGTTATTTGGGCCAAATCTGTAAACCGTTCACAACCATTCATAGCTGGTCTCGCCATTAATGGCAGCGTTCCTTGACTGTATAACGCCTTAGCGTTACTGTTGGGCTCATTTATGGCTCCGGGGGCTTAAATAAGTGCTCTGGTGCCTTTGACCGACTTGCCTAACCTTATAACAGACGATTCCTCGCCGAGCCATATCCGCTGGAAACGTGCGACTAGCTCTACTTATCAAACGAGCAGACACGGTTCCCTACCACATTGGGTGCGCTCCCTGGTCGTCTATATACCCTGGCCGGCGCTATCTATTTCAGCTCCGGGGCTTGCGGCATGCCAAACCCCGCCATTGCATCCTCCGAAGAACCGCACAGCCCATGCCCCACCTACAAAGAGCGGAGTTGGACTAATTGCCGGACAGGGTTTTGCCTCTATTACAGTGTCCATCGACAGACTTTCAACGAACCGCGCTGCCAGCTCTCGTAGCGGCCTTGCATGCACACCTGGCTCGAAGCCCATCTGCACCCTGCATCACACAGGTCAGCGGGATTTTGCGGTGAAAGAAAGGTTTCACGTTGAGCTAACTCCTCCGAATTGTTAATTTGATTGCTCCGTTTAACAGTTGAAAGGGTAACCAACGCAATCTGCATACGGGAATATTCATGTTTTGCGCAGTCCAGACTGTTTTAACCGGTCTGGACTGTTCTCACTGTCATTACCCAGGAGCGTTTGGTCCATAGGAGGACGGCTTACAGGTCGTCTGGCTCGCCTATAAATTTACTTTATGGAGGGAATCATTTCTAGGTAAATGGCCTTTATGGACTGTTCTCACTGTCATTACCCAGGAGCGTTTGGTCCATAGGAGGACGGCTTACGGGTCGTCTGGCTCGCCTATAAATTTACTTTATGGAGGGAATCCTTTCTAGGTGAATGGCCAATCTTCGTGGATTAATTATCACTTGTCATGTCCGTACTAAGCGAATTATACCTTGTCGTTAGGCGTCCCACGCAATGTTAATGCGGACATCGGGGAACCTCCATAAAAGAAAGGAAGCAGGTAGGTTCCTGATGACATAAAATAAATCTGAAATATGTGCACGGATGCTCACTAGTGTGTGCGCGAAAACATATGGTTGCAGAGAATATGGTTAAATATGGTTTATGAGACTTTGCCTCCATAAATATGATGCGAAGTGGATTAATTAAAGTTAACTTGCCTTCGGATGTTAATTTCATTGCCACTTACACCGTTATATTGTGCATATTGCGACTTTGCGTATTGTCTTCTGGAACTATTTTCTGCTTTTCATCCACCATTGACGGTGCCCGCGGGCCGCGGGCGGGCGCGACTCCTAATCCACCCATCAGTCGACCATCCCACACATTCATAATCTACCCATCTCCGGCCACCACACACACTCCTACTCCACGCACAACTGACTATGTCACCATCTCTATTACATGCACACTTTTGCACGACACACTACCTCCTTCTCCGAATTTGGCCTATTAGGTTCTCCCTATAAGACGAGTCGCCCCTTTCAGCCAAGTGAGCCTGAAATGAGGTTGACGAGACAATAGCTGTAATAGAAATGGGGTCGGTCAGGCACGGTTTGGAAGGAGACATACATGACAGACAGTCGGCACTGACATGGCAAATGGTTGTCGCCCTCCGGCCGTCAGTCACTGTGCAGCTGCCTGCTCAGTCCGGCACTTCCACTCCACAGCCACTCCGTGACTCGATCTCTCGATCTCGAATTGTCTGAGTGCCGATACTCTCTTGACGATTTGCCGGGCCCGGCCCATCGCTCCATGCCGCTGATGAAGCTTTCTTCGCTACAGCGTTCTACATTCCAATTGTTGTGCTTCGAGTGATATGTGTTCTTTTGTTGCACTTATATTAATTTTCCTCGATTGTCTTCATGGAGTGTGCTTAATGTGTACTGAAAGAAAGACGCTTGGGTCGGCTTTCTGCTTCCGGCAAAATTTCAACATCGTCTCACGTTGTAATGCAGCATTTCAAGTTGTACGTGCTCCACCCAGAGCCAGACCTGCTCCTTTAATTTTGCTGGTTTCCAGCTGTCATCACAATATTTCTCCCGACGTACTCCAGTTTTATGTTCAAGTAGGAATGTGCGGTGACAAGCTCCTGCGCGCCGGTAGCTTACAATGCAGGCACATCGGCCTGCTATCAGCACCCTCCGACCATCACCGCCGATGCCGGCTCACCTTGTGACGTCATGCGTCACGTGACGTACACCCCCGAGAGCCTGGCAGTCCCGGATGTGGGCTGTCTCTGTTGCTGGGTTATCGTGTCAGTGCACGTGACGCGGAGTTGTGCGGCGGCGTCGCGGCTTCTTTTTCAGATAGAGGTGTTCCGTGATTGTTAACTTTGCCATCACGCTTTCTTGATCTCCGGATCTACGGTCGCTTGGTCCCTACAGACCGTGCGGCCTACATTCACCAAGACAAACCCAAGTCCCTCGTGTTAAATGCTTGTGTGTGCCATTGACTGAGTGGAATGGCGTTGAACTTCAGCACGGCGACACAGCGTGGCACCTATCATAATCCGACAATTTGACATCGTCCGTTACGTTTGAGGCACAACGCACACCTTCACAGGCTGTCAAGAGAGTGCAGCTGCCGTCGGTCCACCAGTTCCCTCTCGCGGTTTGGTGGCAGGAGCCTGTTCCTGCAGCAGGGGAGCCACGCAGCCCGGCAGCCTCGTGGCCTCGCTCCCCCAGCGCCGACAATGGCGCCTTATGTCTGCTGAGTGTGCCAGTGTGATGTGGAGTGGTGCTGCCGTGACACATCCCGCACAGTTTGAGCGTGCACATCTGTTCGTGATGTCGACCTGGGTTCCCGACTGCAGATGCACGGGGTGTCGTTTGGTGGAGACGATCCGGTGGACTTTTTACCAGTTGCAATTTTACCCAGCTTAACTTTGGGTGGGTACAAATTAGCACTGGAGCGGCCCAGTTCAGAATTGGAGAGGCAGGTGTCCCTCCAAAAGCATACAAAGTGACACTTGCGATGACCTCCGCACTTGCCTACGATAACCTGTCAAGATTTGTCAACACCGCATGCATCCAAGCATCATTTGCTCTGACACAACACTTGATGTTACCCGACAAGCCTGAAGTGAGTTTCCGACACACGCTGCAGACGTGTGGCACTACTATAAGATCAATGCCTAATAGAAGAGGCACTCAGGAGCTGCCGTGGTCGTCTCCGGAGGAACCGCAATGGCGGATCCCGAGGCGGCAGCCGTCAACGACTTCCGGGTCTTGTTTCCGGAACAATTGCACTATGTGCACTTCTATCGCCTCGCACAATCTGTTTGTCCGCGGCCCGAGAACAGGCCGTGCAGAATCGCTGCAGCGAAGACACCGATGTTGCCCTGTTGCACTGTTGCACTGTTGCAGACACAGCGATGTTGCCGTACACATTTTGCACAGTTTGAGTCACTTCGCGAATGTGCTCCGCGATGTGGTCTCGTGTTTTGTTCTGGTTCTGAACAATAGTTATGCTGTTGCGAGCCGTCAAGTGCGACACCTCATGATCTCTGTGTGCAGAGGCGCAGCCAGGGGTGCTTCCGGGGGCCCGAGCCCACCTCTCCACAAAAGTGTACACAAGATGGAGAAGACATTTTGGGCGTTGCACAACGCCAAACGAAAAATTTGATGCGTGCTTGGAGCGTCGAAGGTGTTATCGGTGACGTAGTTTTTGTCTTCGGTTGAAGCCCCCCTGAGGAAATCCTGGCTGCGCCACTGTCTGCGTGTTCGTCAAGCATCAGCAACTTGATATTCGAATGTGAAGTTTTGTTCGAGATAGTTCCCGATACCGAAATACCGATACTGAATACCGAGATGCCGAAAAATTGTTAAGCAACACCGAATGTGTAAGTGTGTTTGAATATATTATATATCCATATATATATATATATATATATATATATATATATATGAATTAACAAACTGTATTATTCATTTGGTATATTCATGATGCGAATAAAAAAATGCACGCTATCGTTTTTTCCACGTTTGTGTATGTATTCCAATCTATATGCAATCACCCCGATGAAGCTAAGGGTCGAAATATCTAGTTCATTTTCGTATCGAAAACATACCCATGCTAATTTTACCCCAAACGAATTGACGTAGGATCACGAAATTGGAACCAAAAGTGTTTCATACAGCCTTCAGTCACCCTGCAGAATTACTGTGCCTAGCTTTTATGGCTAAGATCATATTTTTAGTGGTTTTCGCTTTCTATCTCACATTTTTCCTTAGTTAAAATTTTGCGAACATCTCTTAGACTGATGCTGGATTTAGCTTGCGCACTAACTGCCTGCAGCACTTCTCAAAGGTCATCTATCGCTCTGGAGGTGCATCGTTTTGGCGCTTTTGCTTGCCAGATAAATCCTTTTGTGCTTTGTTGCTCTTTCACACAGCTACTGATCAGCTACGAAGCGGAACGGAAAATTCCAACTCTCACAAAATGAATCACGGTGTATTATATTGCAAATTCCCAAGTTCTATAACAGTGTGCCACGTGTCCGCAAACTTTATTCGATTTCTGGCGAGCAATGGTGAATGCATTCTCACTGAGGAAATATAAAATCATATCGTTTTATCAGCAATCGTATGGTAAGAGAAGGTCATTGGGTGGTCCACATAACCCACATTTGTCTCTTGGCATTATGAGCAAAAACGCAGACGTCCCGACGGTATTAATTTGTATTGCACGTCCGTTCATTCCCGCAACTTCTGGATGGTTGCAATCAGTAATTTGTAGTATGCGGGTATATTTGCCTTCCGCCTTCCCTCCATATTATGTTTTCTCTTCAACTCATTCACTGATTTACTGGAGAACTCATTCAGTTAACATTCTACTCTTGTGTAGAAGGCAACATCTTTAGAGCGCAATGGCGATGAATAAAACGTTATGTTTCGGAAAGCATGTGACCAAAACCCTAGCTCCGGAGTTGAGAGCCGCTCGTGTAGCCAGCGACGAACTCTGGGAACGAATACGAGCTGTTTTAAACAAGCTGACTCCAATGTATTGCAAACGCCTGACGAACTCTGTTCCCAGACGTATGCAAGAGGTGGTCGACAACGGTGGTAGACGGTCACGACATTAGGCCGCAGGAGCAGCCATTCGTTGTTCCAGTGTTGGAAGTATTGCTCTGTGTGCTGTGTGTGTGTCTTCGTCTTTGTCAACGAAACAGGTCTGCACAGGAGTAATGCTCCCTTGTGGTGTCTTGTGTAGTTTCGAGATACAAGACCATTTGGCGTCGCTCAGTATATGGTATGTACCATTACTTTTACTGTGCCACCGCACCTGATAAACGCAAAAAAAAACATCCTCGAAAGCCTGAAAAGAGCACATGAAAGGGCAGAGGTTGCAGCGTGTCATTTATTAACTTTTGTTGTTGTGTTGTAGAAACTGCAAACAAAATGTGGGGTAAATCCGGACAGTTTTGAAAAATAGGGGGCACACCATACGAAAATCTTGCCTTCGTCACCGCCTCGGCCACACCAACTTTGAAAACGATTCTCCACCCATGTATGCACAATACTACACCATACTATACTACGCTATGCTATCCAATAAGCCAAATCAATGTCTGGAGTTTCTTCGACGACAATTATTCAGGAATGGCCGTGTGTTCCTGAACAGCTGCAACCTAGCATATCTCCGAATCAGACGTGCTTTATTGCCGGCTCCCCGCCGTCATCTCTACATCGCGACAATTACGAGAATTACACATGAAACAGACATTGTTCGTAAGCTGAATGATCCGCCGAGACCAAGACAGAGACCGAGACCGAGACCGAGACCGAGACCGAGACCGAGACCGAGACCGAGACCGAGACCGAGACCGAGACCGAGACCGAGACCGAGACCGAGACCGAGACCGATACCGAGACCGATACCGAGACCGTTACTCAAACCGATACCGAGACCGAGTCAAATACCGAGACCGATACCGAAACCGAGACCGATACGGAGACCGAGACCGAGACCGAGGCCGAGACCGAGACCGAGACCGAGACCGAGACCGAGACCGAGACCGAGACCGAGACCGAGACCGAAACCGAGACCGAGACCGAGACCGTTACCGAAACCGAGACCGATACGGAGACCGACACCGAGACCGAGACCGAGACCGACACCGAAACCGAAACCGAGACCGAGACCGAGACCGATACCGATACCGATACCGATACCGATACCGAGATTGAGATCGAGGTCGAAACCAATACCGATACCGGGACCGAGACCGAGACCGATACTGAGATCGATACCGAAGCCGAGGAAAGAAAATGCGTTGAGCGGGGGTGGACTCTAGCATATTGAAGGGGCGCATTTCGTCTCACTTTTTCTCTGTAGTGAGACGCCTGTCTTTTTCTCTGAAAAGGAAGTTTTTAGCAATCTGTTGGGCGGGAGGGGTGTACTCGAGCCCGTTCTCGGGCGGAGGGGCCGCACACCTTTTCACAGAGGGAGGAGCATATGCCGCAGTGCCACCGCCACCCCCCCCCCCCCCCTCCTGTACCTTCCCCTACTTCCTATGTGCCACATCTTGCCTCTATGCTGCCTCCAGACACAAAACCTTGAACTATGGTATGTTATGGCCTACGTTCAGAATTGTTTCTTTACAGGGAGTTGTCTGTAGCGGATGTACAGGAGGGAATGGAAGAGCGACTATTTTGAACACCAGTACATCAGATTCATCCTGTTCTCACCACTGAACAGACCACCCAGCAGCTTCACACCATGCCGCCTTGGTTGGCCGGTACTCTAGCCGGCCAGGCTGGCATTTCGTCATACGTGTGCTCACCTACCACTTCCTTTCCACTTCCACTTTCCATTTTGCTCGTTTGCAACGTTCCTTGCCCCAGAAAATGATGGTTGTCAGTAGTTGTCACAATTTGATGAAAATTGCAATAAATCTTGCTTGAAAAATTACGGCCGTGTTCCGATTCAGCAATGTGGTGCAGGTGGATCGTCGTCCTTTCTGACTGACCCTTATTTCAGGTGAACGGAAACGTTTTGCACGAATAAGCCGCCGCTAGTTTTCACCGGCGCACTGTGGGTCAAGTTGCGATTTACCATGAATTAATGTCGAGCTGCCATACCGTTTGCCGGAGCGCATACAAACTTTGCATACCTAAAGAATGATTGATGGCACATACTTTGATGCCAGTAAAAGCTTCAGGTCAGGTCGAGTCACAGAGTTATGATGTCATAACGAAAGGTCTGCACGGCAGTTTGTGTGCTGTAGGTGCTTTCGTGTTGCCGCCCACCGTATTGGCGTCCGTTTGGCTCAAGATTGGCCGTGACGGTCAGATGCAGCTGCCACTAGCCAGGTGTGTCACTAGGTCACTGGTCAAGGGCATCTCAGGTCACTGAGGTACCATTTGACCTCACGTGACCCGATGTTGTGGGCGTCGATTTATTGTCATATAATGCATTGTAATAAGTATTCAACCTGGGAAAATATGTAAGAACAACAGGGTTTACATCAATTCGCGCTCCCGTAACATTTCTTAGCTTGATCTCACCTGACATAATTTGACCTAACATGAACTTTGAGTGACTTTGACCTGTGTGCGACTACCGCTCATCTGACGGAACAATCGAGACGAATCGTTTGAAGACAGTTTCAAAGCTATCCGAGTTGTAGTAGCTTTTAGAGCAATCCGAAAGTAAGCTATGCTAACCGACCAGATTTGGGCACTTTTAGCCCCCTTTTGATGTCACAGGTCACCGAATCTGGACCAACTGCGGTGTTTTAGATGTGATGCGTAACATGTGTACGGGCACGCACTTTTGATGTTTGCTCTTGTGAGGCTTATCAAGTGTCATGTACACAGATATGGTTTACTTCACATATAGGGGAGAGCGGGGCTAGTTCATACGCGGGATGTTTGATGCAACAACATTTTCTCCAAAAGTATTAAACCGGTTGCCATGGCTACCACATATGCTACTGGCACCGCCTTCTCGTGGAAAAAACAAGCTGAAGTCCTTTCGGCCCGCGGCTGCGGAATGGTGACGATGTGGCACATTTTTTGGGGAAAGTTAAATTTCAAGGTCTGTGCTTCTCCCTTAATTTCTAATTTGTCGCCCACTTATTCACATTTTATGTGTCCGTTATCATTACCATGTTCTCTCAGCTTTGAAACGGTTAAATTCTCTCATCGTTGGCCACTAGACTGTACTTGCAATGTTGCATAATATGTTGCAGCCTGCACCAGAAAGCCTGCCGGATAAACTAATACAGCCCGCATAAACGTAACCAGCCTGTATGAACATCAGCCTGCATCAACGCTTTTTGGGAGTGGTAATGACATGAAATAACCACATAATTGCCTACTTGTATTAAGGTGTTTGCTAAAGCTGTTTCAAGATAATCTTATCCAATATTTATACTGGAATGTATCACCTGACGGAAAAGACTGAACGAAGGAAAATGTGCAGTTACGGAATAACGTTTGCATATTCCATAAATAGCATAAACGATGAACTATGGTCAGCTAGGACAGAAAACAGTATTTTTTACTGTAATGGTGGAACATGGACCTTTCAGATTGCGTCAAGAATTGCCACTTATATTCATTTTATTTTATTTAACTTACGCTTTATCAACCTACCCTATCGCAAGTACCAACTTGCCCCTATAGCGGGGTAAGTTCATTTGCCGGTAGTTGCGCAATGTTTTGCTCTCTGGTGGAAAGCCCAGATGATATCACGGGAAAATAGTTATCGGGGATGATACTAGAATGATTAGGCTTGACATAGGGGTGGACCATCTCCTCGCTATCCTTCCAAAGTGATGAATTATTTTTAGTTTCGCCAAAATTGCATCAAATAGACCCGATCTCCTATATATTTTACCATATGCCGCAAACACATCACGCCCAATGCAACAGAGGTACAACACTGAACGCAGAGAAACCACGCGCTGCTCACTCATCGCTGTTGCTATCGCCGTCGTTGCTGTCGCTGCTGCTGCTCCTGCCGTTGCTGTCGTTGCTGTCGCTGTTGCTGCTCCTGCCGTTGCTGTCGCTGCTGCTGCTGCTCCTGCCGTTGCTGATAGCGGTGCCGAAGCTGTCGCCCACAATTTCCGCCTCGGCGGCGGGCAGCTGGGGTTCAGCCAGCAGAGCAGAGATCTCCGGCAGCAGCTTCCCCTCGCGACTGGTGTAGACGCCTCGTCGTCGCTGCAGGTTCGGGCTGCCCGACAGGGGGTCTCTGGCTACCATGAGGTAGCCGAAGATGTTGGACATCGTGTGAAGGCGCGGGTCTCTGGCTATCATGAGGTAGCCGAACATGTTGGACATCGTGTGCAGGCGTGGGCCTCTGGCTACCATGAGGTAGCCGAAAATGTTGGACATCGTGTGGAGGCGCGGATCTCTGGCTACCATGAGGTAGCCGAAGATGTTGGACATCGTGTGGAGGCGTGGGTCTCTGGCTATCATGAGGTAGCCGAACATGTTGGACATCGTGTGGAGGCGTGGGTCTCTGGCTACCATGAGGTAGCCGAAGATGTTGGACATCGTGTGGAGGCGCGGGTCTCTGGCTACCATGAGGTAGCGGAAGATGTTGGACATCGTGTGGAGGCGCGGGTCTCTGGCTACCATGAGGTAGCGGAAGATGTTGGACATCGTGTGGAATCGCGGGTCTCTGGCTGCCATGAGGTACCCGAAGATGTTGGACATCGTGTGGAGGAGCGGGTCTCTGGCTACCATGAGGTAGCGGAAGATGTTGGACATCGTGTGGAGGCGCGGGTCTCTGGCTGCCATGAGGTAGCCGAAGATGTTGGACATCGTGTGGAGTCGCGGGTCTCTGGCTGCCATGAGGTAGCGGAAGATGTTGGACATCGTGTGGAGGAGCGGGTCTCTGGCTGCCATGAGGTAGCGGAAGATGTTGGACATCGTGTGGAGGAGCGGGTCTCTGGCTACCATGAGGTAGCCGAAGATGTTGGACATCGTGTGGAGTCGCGGGTCTCTGGCTACCATGAGGTAGCCGAAGATGTTGGACATCGTGTGGAGTCGCGGGTCTCTGGCTACCATGAGGTAGCCGAAGATGTTGGACATCGTGTGGAGTCGTTCCTAGTGTGCCGCAGCCTGTACTGGCGAACGCGCTTGTTGGCGGACTCGGCGGCTTGCTCCCACATCATGCCGACTGGGAGATGGCACGACTCGACGACTTCTGCTGAGCGGGCCAGCAGCCTGTGGAGTGTAGTGGACACGGGATATCACCCATACAGAGCCGCGTAGCGCTCAGCTGTGCGCTGGCAGCGGTCGGACAGGGCCGCTGTGTGGACCTTGTGAAGGCAGCTGGCGGCCCGCAAGATGATGTAGATGTCCAGCAGGATGATGTAGATGTCCAGCAGGATGATGTAGATGTCCAGCAGGATGATGTAGATGTCCAGCAGGATGATGTAGATGTCCAGCTGGATGATGTAGATGTCCAGCTGGATGATGTAGATGTCCAGCAGGATGATGTAGATGTCCAGCAGGATGATGTAGATGTCCGTGATCAGCTGTTGGCCGACCGCAGAGCAGGCGGCGAAGTCCACTGGCGAGCGGAAGGCGCGACGGGCGGTGTTGCCGTCACGGTTCAAGAGGCTACCACCGGAACGGGGCTCGTCGACACGGAGGCCCATCTTCTGTCTGAACGCTGCCGTCACTTCCCCTTCCGCTGCTGGCGCTGCAGTCTGTCCTGCACCGGCATCTGGTGTGGATTCACCGGTAGCTGATGTGGATTCACCGGCATCTGGTGTGGATTCACCGGTAGCTGATGTGGATTCACCGGCATCTGGTGTGGATTCACCGGCATCTGATACGGATTCACCGGCATCTGATACGGATTCACCGGTAGCTGATGTGGATTCACCGGTAGCTGATGTGGAGCAGGCACTCTAAGCACCTGATCCGGCAATGGAGGCTGTTCAGCCCGTACTCCGAGCTGCAGGCGGGCAGCGCAGTGGCAGCCCTGAGGCCGCTTGACAGCCCTGAGGCATCTTACGCCTCCTAAGGTTTTGCGCCGATAGTGAAGATGTGCGCGACCGGCCGCGCGACGTGTTAGAGACCGATACATGTTTGGAGCTGAATAATTCGTCGGGTCGCAAATGGTCGCAGCGACATCAGGATGGGGGGACGAGTGGTCTACGGGTAAGATGCTCGTCTCACAATCGAAGGATTGTGGGTTCGATTCTCACCTGTCGCTACTCTTCGCCCGCGACCAATCGGCGTGAGAGATTGGTGACGCTACATGACTGAACGGTCGACGTGTCGTAAAACCAATAACCAACCAACCAACCAACCAACCGACATCAGGATGGGCGTCATGTACACGAACATGTCGATATATCGAGGGTGTGTAGCGTTGCGTCGACTCGCGCCGAACTTTGTTGATTTTCTCCATCTTTTCAGAAAACTCTTTTCAGAAAACTCTTTTCAGAAAACTCTTTCAAAGTACTGATCTCGGGATTCCGTACTGAACTTGAAGGCATAGGCAATGGGATTCAACGAAACTATGGCGTGAGCATGTCGATATGCAGATGCTCCCAATGGTGATAGCTATCAGGCCATACATTTTGTTAATTTAACATCAACCATAGCCCAGCACTGAAGACATCCAATGTACTACTTTTCAGCACGTGTTGCAAGGATACATGGTCGACCTTACGCAATGGTTGCGCTTAAGCGAATACTCTAATCCGATGTCTTACAGATAAGCTACAATAAGTTCCTTATCTGAAAACTAAACATTTTACATAACTTGCACCCAAAACAGTGTTTTAAAATTCAAGAAAAACACTCCTTGAATGTATTCGTGTTGCGATAAAATTGAATCGCAAGAAGAGTCCGTCACCGGGCGATCCGCCGGCCCCACTGTGTTGTTCTCCGTCAGGACACCAAAGATGAAAAGTCGTGCATACTTAAATTCAAGCTGCGCTAAGAAGTCCGTTTTCCCAGATGGGGTCGGACCGCACCAAAAAGTCTTGATTCACACCCTGGTATGCTGGGATCTACGGTTCTTCCCACACCTCAAAGTGTCCCATGATCCAGCCAGAGTTTCCTGCCAGTTTACCCTTCCAGATATCCTCAGGTTCGGATCTACCATCCACCACTGCGGCAGACACGAGCAGTTGGAGCGAGCGGAAGAGTGACGGTAGCGCTCCGACCTGGCAGCAGAGGCGACGGTGGCGCCCCGACCTGGCAGCAGAGGCGACGGTGGCGCCCCGGCTGGGCAGCAGAGGCGATGGTGAGGCGAAGTCGGGCGCGAGATTATATGACCTGCGGAAGCCCATAACTGGGGCGTTCTGACTTTGGGCCATTATTGGGCATAGGCCTGGGGCTTTCGGAGTGGTACACGTTTGTGTTTGTGTGTTTATGTGTGCGTTGTTTGGGTGTATTTATGCATGTGTGTATGTATGTATGCATGTATGTACGCATGCATTTCTTATGTATCCATGTGTGTATGTATGCATGCATGCATGCGTGTATATATGTATGTGTATGTATGTAGATATGTATGTTTGTGTTCTTGCTCGCAAATATAAAGGACGACTCAGATGAACGTTACTTATTAGAGGCTTTTCAACAATAACCAAAGTCTTAATCTTTTAACTTATGTATGCAAGATTTAATTCCATTATCATGTCCGCTAACGGAACAATGAGTGATTAACGTATTTAGCGTGTTTCGTTTGACATGCCTTAGATCAGTGGCCTGACATGACCAGGGGTCAACAGTCTCTCATATTTCGTACAATGCCGCTTTATTACCCATATGATTTTCGCGGATAAAGTCTCAGTATTTATCGCAACGGCTTGCAATAAAGTCTCAGTCTCTTGCGATTTGCCCATCAATCGGTGGGCATTGGGCCCCGACGGTTTCCAATGTTGGCTTCATTTCGAATTTTGCATGGGGTAATCGGGTCCGTACAATTTGACTTTGGTACCATGCAGCATATACAATATCAAATAAACCACGAAAATTGAACGTTTTCACAATTCGGTACCCAGGCTCAGTGCTTACTGCGCACTGAGCCTTTGCCCGATGTGAAGTCACTTGATTCGCCTAAGAGTATCTACACCGCAAATCTTAGTATCTACACCGCAAAAAAAAACTCCTTGCAAAACTCAATGTGTACAAATAGCCTGAAACTTCATAAATAACCTGACATTTGTGGTGATCCTAGATCAGTGACCCGACTTGCAAATCAGAGACAAACGTTTTGTAGGCACACGCAGTTCTCATATATACATGCATGCATACATGCATGCATACATGCATGCATACATGCATGCATACATGATGCATACATGCATGCATACATGCATGCATACATGCATGCAAATATACATACATATATGCATACATACACACATACATACATATGCGAATGAATCTCTCTCTCTCTCTCCCTATATATATATATATATATATATATATATATATATATATATATATATATGTATGTGTGTGTGTGTGTGTGTGTGTGTGTGTGTGTGTGTGTGTGTGTGTGTGTGTGTGTGTGTGTGTGTTGAAGGGTGAAGATGGGAGAGGCATTACCGAATCAGTCATGTGGTCTGGTGCGGGTATGTGATGGTACTTGGGTGCGGTGTGTGAAGCGGGAACACTTGGAACTGTGGGTTGGATGGTGTTGTTTGGATGATGCGGTTTGGATAGTCTAGCATGGATGGTGTGATTTGTATGGTGTGGTTTGGATGGTCTAGCATGAATGTTGCCGTTTGGACAGTATGATATGATGTGTTTTCGTGTGATGTGGAATGGTGTGTTGTTATTCTTTTGAACATGCTGTGATGGGACGTGTTGTGTCGGTATGTGATGTGTGACGCGGTGCTGATTTCTCGTGTGGTGAGGCCATCTGGCGTTGTCGGGAAATCGCCTAACGTGCGGCCGAGTTTGTAACAAAGTTGGTTTTGTGGCATCTAAATCCCAGCCATTCAGTCCCCTCCCCGGCGCGCGCCGCGCCGCCGTTGCCAGTGGGTGATGTGATCGTCAGTGGGCGATGTAGGACAAGTGATTATATTGTGGGAACCCTATGGACAGGCGTGTCTATGATGTCTATGCCAACTGTCATGCGGCGAATTGAACGTCGTGTGTCGCTAGTGTGTCAGGCGCCGTGTCGCCAGACCAGACGCTGCAGTACCGAGCCTCTGTCAGTCAGCCGATTGTTGTGGAACAACGTCCGGTGAAATGCTGACAGCTCACTGTCTGACCCCGATACCGCGCGGGCCTCACAGAAGGTGCCGTCTCAGCACTCGTTCCCACGCGAGGCCAGTCTCTGGATGTCATCAGAGGCGGCTCTGATATCTGACTCTGAGCTGACATGTCTGATGTCAGATGGACAGCGCGACCACTGCAGTACGGTGCATGGAGTTCAGAGTGAGCCTTTGTTCTCGGAGCCGACGTCCTGGCCATGCGGCGCAGTAGTGATGTGGACTAAGTCACGTGACCAGTGACGTGTCGTCTGCGAGTATCTAGCAACGGTACCCCGAGGCAGGAGGGCTATCTTGGACGAACGGTCGTCGGGGGCGGTCGCCCCTCAGGCGGCTCGCCGCCGCCTGGCCAGCCCTGGCCCCACAGAGGTACGTCGGACTCTGCCTGAGAATCGCTGCGTCTGTCGAGATGTAGTTCTCTGATGGAAACTGTTGCACCTGTCTATCAAAAATGAAACTACATTGTTAACGCTGTATCACGCTGCGCATTAATGTCTGATCTTCGTTGCATTTGTCTGTTGACTAATTCGCACAATATAGAAGTGCTGGCTTTGGAAGTGCGTGTCAAGATGTGCAGATCAGAGCACGGAGATGAAGGATTCGAACCATTGAATTTATAACCGGGGTTTTAAATATCGCGAACGCTGAGGTACCCTAGACTATTTACGAGCTGAAAATGAAGGTTTGCCCCCTTCAGGGATGACCAGAAAAACCTTCACTACAAGTTGGTCGGTACCAAGATATTTGAAATTAGTTTCTGTGCTGAACAACTCCGTGTTCTGATCTATGTGTGGTGCAGATGTCAAGCACGCGGATAACTATCCCATCCTGAGAGTATTTGTGCCAATGGAACATGCACAAGGCTACATCAAGTGCACCCTGTTCCCCTTAGCTCTCACGCTTTGGACATGTATCGTTTACCGTATCACTCGATGTATGCATCATTACCATTGGACTTTAGCCTTTCTCCCCGGCTGTCAAATGTCACCGACTGTGTACGCCATGGATCCTTTCTGTGTATCCTTGCTTCCCGTTCATATTCCGTCCAGTGTGTCACATCAGCCTGACCCGTACACGCCAGTTCTCGCTAGCGCTTGTCGATTTCTTGCATTTCCAGTTCGTCGTGGATGCACTGAGATCAACGGAGATTGATGGGCATGGAAGGACCTGTTATCCACGAAGTTTTCTGCGCATGTATTCGTAGGTGTACACTGCCTGTGCTTTCTGTGTGTCGGTCAAAACAAGTTCATGCATTGTTTGTGTGATGGAGTGCTGTGGATTGGTTTCTGTTGATCTGTGCCCTGTGTTCTGGTGAGGGTTTAATACTTATTTCAATGCAATTTCACAAACACGTCCTTATATTTTTGATAATGTGCAATACCTAGACCTTGCTCCTATGCAATACCAACGCTTCGGATTGTTTGTGGGCACATAAGCTCTCGGTATGCTTGTTGCCGCCATACATATATGCAGCTACACTGGTAGTTAACGAGGCCTGGCTTAATAAGATGCCAATCTGCATTAAAATATATAGTCTCAAGACATGCATGGGTATGTTTTCGACACGACAATGAACTAGATATTTCGACTCTTAGCTTAATCTGGGTGATTGCATATAGTGTGGAATACATACACAAACGTTAAAAAAAACCCGCTTGCATGGCATTTTTTATTCGCAACATAAATATACCAAATGAATAATAAAGTGGGTCCATTCAAATATATATATATATATGGATAAATAGTATATGGTATATTGAAACCGAATTGCACATTCGGTGATGCTTAGCAATATTTAGGTATCAGGCACCACCACTAGATTCGGGAACTACCTTCGAATATCAATTTGCTAATGTTTCACGCACACACAAACAGTGGCGCAGGCAGGAGTTTCTTTTAAGGGGGATACAACCCCGAAGACAAAAGCTTTGTCACCGGCAAAGCCTTCTTCTCGAAATTTCTTGTCCATCTTGTGTACATTTTTGTGGAGAGTTGGGCTCAGACCCCTGGAAGCACCCCTTGGCTGCGCCTCTGCGTATAGTGACCATGAGATGTCGCACCGCCGGGAGAGACTGCTGGGAACAACATACATATTTTCGGAACCAGAAGAAAACACCGGACCACATTTCGGAGTACATTCACGAAGTGACTCTAGTTGTGCAAAATCTATACGGCAACATCGGCATCATCGCTGCAGCGGTTCTGCACGTCCTGTTCTCGAGCCTTGGGACAAACAGATTGCGCGAAGTGATAGAAACACTGATAATGCAGCAGTTCTCGAAACAACGCGGCCGCCTCGGGATCCGTCATTCCGGAGACGACCACGGCAGCTCCTGAGTGCCTCTTAAGTGCCTCCTAAGTGCCTCCTAAGTGCCTCTTAAGTGCCTCCTAAGTGCCTCTTAAGTTCCTCTTAAGTGCCTCTTAAGTGCCTCTTAAGTTCCTCCTAAGTGCCTCTTAAGTGCCTCTTCTATAGCATTGCCACATGTCCGCAGCATCTGTCCGAAACTCACTTCAGGCGTGTTGGGCTACCGCAAGGGTGTCAGAGCAAATGATGCTCGGATGCATGCGATGTTGAGATATCTTGAAAGGTTATCGCAGGCAAGTAGGTAGGTCATCGCAAGTGCCACTTTGTATGCTTTTGGAGGGACACCTGCCTCTCCAATTCTGAACTAGGCCGCTCCATTGCTAATTTGTACCCACCCAGAGTTGAGTTGGGTAAAATCGCAACTGATAAAACGTCCACCGGATCGATTCCACCGAACGACACCCCGTGCATCTGCAGTCGGGAACCCAGGTCGACATCACGAACAGATGCACACGCTCAAACTGTGCGGTATGTGTCACGGCAGCACCACTCCACATCACACTGGCACACTCAGCAGACATAAGGCGCCATTGTCGGCGCTGGGGGAGCGAGGCCACGAGGCTGTCGGGCTGCGTGGCTCCCCTGCTGCAGGAACAGGCTCCTGCCAACAAACCGCGAGAGGGAACTGGTGGACCGACGGCAGCTGCACTCTCTTGACGGCCTGTGAAGGTGTGCGTTGTGCCTCAAACGTAACGGACGATGTCAAATTGTCGGATTATGATAGGTGCCACGCTGCGTCGCCGTGCTGAAGTTCAGCGCCATTCCACTCAGTCAATGGCGCACACAAGCATTTATCACGAGGGACTTCGGTTTGTCTTGGTGAATGTAGGCCGCACGGTCTGTAGGGACCAAGCGACCGTAGATCCGGAGATCCCGAAAGCGTGATGGCAAAGTTAACAATCACGCGACAACTCTATCTTGAAAAGAAACCGCGACGACGCCGCACAACTCCGCGTCACGTGCACTGACACGATAACCCAGCAACAGAGACAGCCCGCATCCGGGACTGCCAGCCTCTCGGGGGTGTACGTCACGTGACGCATGACGTCACAAGGTGAGCCGGCATCGGCGGTGATGGCCGGAGGGTACTGATAGCAGGCCGATGTGCCTGCATTGTAAGCTACCGGCGCGCAGGAGCTTGTCACCGCACATTCCTATTTGAACATAAAATCGGAGTACGTCGGGAGAAATATTGTGATGACAGCTGGAAACCAGCAAAATTAAAGAAGCAGGTCTGGCTCTGGGTGGAGCACGTTCAGCTTGAAATGCTGCATTACAACGTGAGACGATGTTGACATTTTGCCGGAAGCAGAAAAGCCGGCCCAAGCGTCTTTCTTTCAGTAAACATTAAGCACATTCCATGAAGACAAGCAAGGAAAATTAATAAAAGTGCAACAAAAGAACACATATCACTCGAAGCACAACAATTGGAATGTAGAACGCTGTAGCGAAGAAAGCTTCATCAGCGCCATGGACGCGACGGGCCGGGCCGGGCCGGGTCCGGCAAGTCGTCAAGAGAGTATCGGCACTCAGACAATTCGAGATCGAGAGATCGAGTCATGGAGAGAGACGGAGTGGCTGTGGAGTGGAAGTGCCGCACTGAGCAGGCAGCTGCACAGTGACTGACGGCCGGAGGGCGACAACCATTTGCCATGTCAGTGCCGTCTGTCTGTCATGCATGTCCTCCTTCCAAACCGTGCCTGACTGATCCCATTTCTATTACTGCTATTGTCTCGTCAACCTCATTTCAGGCTCACTTGGCTGAAAGGGGCGACCCGTCTTATAGGGAGAACCTAATAGGCCAAATTCGGAGAAGGAGGTAGTGTGTCGTGCAAAAGTGTGCATAGAATAGAGATGGTGACATAGTCAGTTGTGCGTGGAGTAGCAGTGTGTATGGTGGCCAGAGATGGGCAGATTATGAATGTGTGGGATGGTCGACTGATGGGTGGATTAGGAGTCGCGCCCGCCCGCGGCCCGCGGGCACCGTCAATGGTGGATGAAGAGCAGAAAATAGTTCCAGAAGACAATACGCAAAGTCACAATATGCACAATATATCGGCGTAAGTGGCAATGAAATTGACATCCGAAGGCAAGCTAACTTTAATTAATGCACTTCGCATCATAGTTTACGGGAGGAAAAGTCTGATAAACCATACTTAACCATATTCTCTGCAACCATACTATTCGCGCACACACTGTTGAGCATCAGTGCAAATATTTCAGAGTTCAATGGCATCAGGAACCTACCAGTTTTCTTTCTTTTATGGAGGTCCCCATATGTCCGCACTATCATTGCGTCTGACGCATAACGCCACGGTGTAATTGGCTTAGTACGGACATGACAAGTGATAACTCATACACGAAGATTGGCTATTTACCTGTAAATGATTCCCTCCATAAAGTAAATTTATAGGCGAGCCAGACGACCTGTAAGCCGTCCTCCTATGGACCAAACGCTCCCATGTAATGACAGGGAGAACAGTCCAGACTGGCGAAAACAGTCTGGACTGTGCAATACATGAATATTCCCGTGTATAGATTGCGTTGGTTACCCTTTCAACTGTTAAACGGAGCGATGAAATGAACACTTCGGAGGAGTTAGCTCAACATGAAACCTTTCACTCACCGCAAAATCCCGCTGACCTGTGTGATGCAGGGCGCAGATGGGCTTCGAGCCAGGTGTGCATGCAAGGCCGCTACGAGAGCTGGCAGCGCGGTTCGTTGAAAGTCTGTCGCTGGACCCTATGATAGAGGCAAAACCCTGTCCGGTAATTAGTCCAACTCCGCTCTTTGTAGGTGGGGCATGTGCTGTGCGGTTCTTCGGAGGATGCAATGGCGGGGTTTGACATGCCGCAAGCCCCGGAGCTGAAATAGATAGCGCCGGCCAGGGTATGTAGACGACCGGGGAGCGTACCCAATGTGGTAGGGACACGTATCTGCCGGTGGGATAGGTAGGGCCAGTCGAGCGCTTCCAGCGGATTGTCACGTCCGACGAGTAATCGTCTGTTACAAGGCTAGGCAGATCTGTCAAAGACACTACAGCACTTGTTTAGGCTCTCAGAGCCATACATGAGCCCAATAGTAACGCAAAGGCGTTATGCAGTCAAGGAACGCTGCCATTACTGGCGAGACCTGCTATGAATGGTAGTGAGCGGCTTAAAGATTTGGCCCAAATAACTTCCAAAATAGAGCAATAGCCAGCTGTTACGTTTGTTTGCAGCCTTAGGAAGGAGGGGACGGGAGGCAATTTAGGGACGAAGCAATTGCATTAATTAAAGAGGAGATAGTGCATGGTACGAGAGAATGAGGACAATGAATGGGTGTTATGCAGCTTTAAGGACTAGCGGAAGCCGCTTGAGGCTCAACACAGGGTATATCGTGCGGTACCATTGCACAAAGTTATAATACTGTTTGCACAAAAAAACCTCAACTGGGGACAAGCCCATTCAAACGGACGAAAATATACCTTCATAACTTTTCGGGTAAGTTATGGCTATTCTGCTTGAGTGGGTGGAAGTCGCTTGCCTATATGGTGTTCCCAAAACTTTTACCTCGCACAACAGATAAATACTGCAAGGGACGGTAGTGCACAAAATGGCAAGTCGGTTGGCGATGCGGAAATGGGTGGTGGAGGTGACGGGGAACCAAACACAACACCAGCACACTGGCGAATAAAAGCGAAGAGACATTCGGCACAGTTTTGGGTTTGGTTTTCCTTTCCACAAACCAGAGACGGTATCGACAGCCCACCCACCGACCCCCCCCCCCCCCCGCATACACCCTACACCCTGCCGACATCAGAGACACCTGCATTATGAAGGGCATCGTGCTGTAACGTAAATTATTTCGCAAAGTGTTTCTTCGATTTTTGAGCAAATCATAGAAAATAACTGAACAACGTGAACGATAAGGTGGTAAATAGAACTGTTTCACCAAAAAGCGAAGAACACACGGATCTCTCAGCGCGATTTATCAGTGAGATTAATCTAGTACCAGTACCAGAACAAGTACCAGGAACGTTATCCGGAAAAGCCGTAACAGATTCCACAGCGAAATTGTCTAGGAAAACAATCGATGCTAGAGTTCCCACCGAAGTGCCTTGAACGTACTGCAGTAAATTTATCAGGACAAAATCGCGTCCTATACATTTTTTTATACAGAGCTCTGAACAAACGGTACTGGAGTTCCTGGCGAATAAAGACCACAAAGGCAATAGCAGATGTTGAGGCAAGGCTTCTGAGCCGGTGGTAACGGATTTCTCAATAATTTTTGCAAGAACGCCAGACATTATCTTCAGCAGAGGGCAGCTGGCAGACGACATAAAAAGGTGTGCAAGTTGTTGCAAAACTCTGCAACTGCACAATCGTCAGCATCCCATCCCAAACCGTCCCTCCCGACAGAAGCGACCCCGTTCCACCTCATGACGACACAATTCTTGCCGTCGCCACCAGAGGGTTCTTCCTCCGCCCAGGTCAGCTCCTCGCTGGTGCCATCTACCGAGAGGAATTCGCCCGTCACCTTGTGGTCAGACATGCCGACGAAAACGACGTCCTCGCCTGCTGAGAAGTGCTGCCTGAGAACTAGCCAGGTGCCGATGTGGGAGACCGCAGCGAGCCGTGCACCGGCCTTCAGCGCGGCGCAGTGGTTGTCAGCGTCTTGCCAGGTGCGCCGGGAGGAGATGTAGCGGTAGCAGTGGCCGTCGAGGCCGAGCCAGCCGGCCGGGCAGGCGCCGCGAGAGTGGCAGCTGACCGGCCGCTCGCATACGCTATGATGTGCAACCTGACTGGCGCTTGCGAACTTGCCAAGTGTTGCGGTGATTCTGTGCCATCTGAGATAGACGCAGCCGTCGCTACGGTCGGCCTCCTTGTACATCACCGGCTGGAAGGTGGCCGGCGATCCGTCCACATTGACGAATTCGCCGCCTGACTGCCGCAGGCCGATGTGCTCGGTGACGTTCGGTCGTGACGGGTGGTGCAGCAGCCAGGCCATCTCCTGGCCGTCGCTGACGGTGACCAGGTCGGACCGGGCGTCCTGGGCGCGGCAGGCGTCGCGCGCCGCCGTCCGATTCAGGCCTCCAGGCTGCGCCTGACGGCTGCAGCAGCTGTCGCGGAAGAGAAGCCAGCCGGCCGGCCGGACAGGCAGCCGCCCGACGGGTGTAGTCGACCGGCAGCCGGTCGGGCGTCGCGGTCGCCGTCGCCGACACGCTCGTGAACAGCCGGCACACGCCACCGGCCAGGCTCAGCCCGAGGCAGTCGCCGCCGGCCAGGCTCAGCCCGAGGCAGTCGCCGCCGGCCAGGCTCAGCCCGAGGCAGTCGCCGCTGGCGGCTCGCTCGCAGGCGGCGCCGCAGCTCAGGAGCGAGTCGGCGCCTGGCACCGCCACCGCCGCCGGCGCCGCCGCCGAGGTGTTCCAGCTGCGGGCGTAGTGGGTGCCGGTGACGACGGCGGCACCCGCGCAGAGCACGGCCACGACACGGAGAGCCGACATCCTCCGCCGGGGCAGCGCAGCGACTGTGAGGTGCCGGGGCTTGCCAACGGCTGTGCGAGCTAGTGTGGTGGCAACGCGTGACTCGTTGGCTATCGCACTGGCTGCAATAAATAGAGCTTGGTGGGCGGAATCGCTTACCAGAACCGAAGACTATTTCACCTGTCTGCAAGCGGCAAAATTAGCAGTTGTCCAATTTTCGATAACGACTGGCATGGCACGCGATGCTTTGAGGCCACATGAGGAAACGTCCAGCATACATTGGCGAATCTGCAATGGAAATAATTCCGCATGAAAGGATGACCTGTAGACAGGGGAGGACCCAGAGGGTCAAGGGGCCTCCCCAGGGTAAGGTTTTGGCCGGCACGTTGCAATAAAATGTAATTTTCCATACCAAAGAGCGTTTTATGTGATTGGCTTCAGTAGTAGTATGTATTGGCTTCAGCATACCGACGTATGCCATCTCTTCAAATCTCGTCAGTTTTCCGAAATCAGAGAGATGCTTTCGGAATTGCACCCCTCCCCCCCCCCCTCCAATCCAGGTTCTGGATATGCCTGTAGGCTAATTGCAAGGACATTTTGCATTCCTCGGTATCGTGCACTATCATGTCTGGTGCACATCAACCTAGTCCTAATATCTTTGTGCCATTCGGGAAGCCCATGCACCCGAAATTTGCAATGAAGTTCCATTTGTGCACCTAGAAAGGCACAGGAGCAAGTAATGTTGCAAGACAATGATGAGCTTAGCCAAAATGTTATGAGCAAGGAAGGTGTATATCTGTGGAAGTAAACATCGAAATATATGTTGAACATCAGTCTCCATTGGACAAATTGTATCGCCCATTCTACTAACAAACACAGCTTAATTCGGTCCCGGGAAGTCGGCAGTGAGGCAAGGTCACAGTGAGGAAAGGTCAGCAGTGAGGCAAGGTCAGCAGTGAGGCAAGGTCAGCAGTGAGGCAAGCCCACAGTTTGAAGTGAAACAAAAAGAAAAACAGCTGATTTGCATTCGATCTATTTTATGGACTATTCACACTAGATGTTTGATGATTAATGTTTTGCCAGATTTTCCCTCACTCTTATCGGTAGCTTCACGGTCAGAATTATCTCGGATGGCCTTTCAGACTAATCTCCAACGCCCCGTTCCTAGCCCACCCAAGCAGCCAACTACGAGCACTGGACTATTGTGATATCTCTAGCATTCACCCACCATGCAATTTGGGGTTGCAGATACCTTTTTGTTGGCTCCTCGCATCAAAGCATTTGGCAGATCGAGTCACGTTACTTGCACGTTTTCCCTTCGTCCGTGACCTGATAAATCCTTCGGGTCACGACTGACGTGGCCGCTGCGGTGAAGTGCGCTGCACAATATCCGTGTTGCCTTGATGCAGATATTTATTCCTCTTCAAATATGCGCTTAGATATTGCACTATCAGCTTCACAACCTATTTCATGCGGCGAACACCAAGGGAGTATTTGAATAGTGATGTATGACGGCACACCTTGGCATGCATAATGCATAATGTGGACGCACTTGGGGAATGTTAAAATCATCGCGAACTTCCAGGAACACGGTACTGCACATTTATCAAGGCTAGCGTTCACCGGCGGATTTAGGAACCACCGGTTTGGGGGGAGCAACTTTCGGTTTTCGGCGTCAGCCACCCCCCCCCCACCCACCTTCCCTTCCCCCAGTGGCGTACTTAGGAATTGCATCAGGGGAGGGGTCGAAGGGATTTGGAGGGTGCCCATTCTCCCACTATTTTTGGTTAAAAGCATGGGATTTCTATCACTATTTGTCAAAGGGACCAATTTTTGTCCAATAATAATTAATGACAACAAAATTTCCTGTGTAGGGGCCCCAGCCTACCTTCACCGCTTCCAAGTAACGGGATTTTTGTTCTTGTCTACCAAAACGTTCACGTTCACGTTCAACGTCTTGTATCACGTCAACGTTCGTGCACGTGTACACACCGACAGATCCGATTTTGTCAACTCTTGCTGTAAGCAGAACTTGAGCAGCATAGAACCCTCAATGTGTGTCAGAATGTACTATGCTACCATATTGGCTTCCAAACAATTATAAAAAAATACCTTTAAAATTGGAGATTCTTTCATCCAGACGATATTTTTTAACCTCGGCAAAGGTTACTGCATTTTAATTCAGTTTACTTCTGTTGGTTTCGGGGGGGGGGGCAAAAGACACTATGCCCCCCCCTCCTTTTAAGCGCTTCGGGGGGTTCATATATATATATATATATATATATATATATATATATATATATATATATATATATATATATATATTTAGTATATATATAGGGAGCATAACTTTATTAGCCACGTTTCGGCTCACGCCTTTCTCAAGCTATGGACGATTTACAGGCATGGGAATATTTACCACTTGTCTTTTTTCTTCTTTTTTTCTCCTTCGCACTTCAAACAGGTCACGAACGAAACATAAATGATACAGCACTTCACATGCGTTGACACCGAATAAACCAGATAGTGAATAGCAGTGCATTGGAAACGACCAAATAAGTACGACAGCGATGTTTAACCTATCTTTTTTTCAACATGTTCCACCATCAGTTCCGCTACAACACTTGCAATTTTGAAACTACTAGAAACACCACTGATATTCTCACGTGTGGCAATATACGCGGATTCCACCGTCTTCGGACACCTCTTCCCACGTCTACCACTAAGAACAGATGCTCCTTTCCAATTTGGGAGATAGCCTTCTTCATCGGCATGCACCACCATAGCATTAGGAAGTCTATGGTATCTGAGGTCTGAACGATGTTCCCCAATTCTAGTCACTATCCCCCGCCCCGTTTCCCCGTAGTAACTTTTTCCACATCCTCCTGCGCAAGGACTTTTGTAGACTATGCTTTTTTCGTTCACGTTGCGGACCCCTTTCTTGACTATGTCTTTGATTTTGAACCCCTGCTGAGAGACTGATGTTAATTTTGTCTTGTGAATTGGGAGATGGTAACTGCTCTCTTTGATTCCGGTACTGATATGGACATTTTTGTCAAAACTCGTTGCTTGGCCTTTGTCATGCACATCACCTTTCCGCTTTTTGGCGCAACTTCACTATCAGACCCTCTGGATATTTCGGCAACTTGAAGGACTCCTTGATGAAAAACAATTCTTCCGCGAGGCACTCAGGGCTGCAGATTCTATGAGCCGTTAAGAAAAAACCCATTAGGACCCCTGTTTTTGTTTCATGGCTGTGACCCAAGAAGTAGTGCAAACTCGTTTTTGTTAGTGGGCTTTCTGTACACTGAAAATGTGCATCTGCTGTCACAGCGTTTGATCAGTGTGTCCAAGAAAGGAATCTCAGCCTCATTATCTTTTTCTTTTTCTTTTTCTAACGTGAATTGAATCGATGGATGTACAGCGTTAATATTTGTGTTGACCGCATCGAGATCAGTATCTTGATCAACAATCACCAAAATGTCATCTACGTAATCTCAGTCAAAGGGAGTTGGGGCCAATCATAGATTTGAAATTGTCGGCCTCGAGGGTTTCCATAAACAAACATGCCAGAACAGGTCTCAATGGTGAGCCCATGGTGAGGCCGTTGATTTCACTATATTCATCCCCCTGAAACTGTAGTGCTCCAAATTCCACATATATACGCACGAGCTGTATGAAATGACCCTTGGGAACTGAAAGTTCCAATGTATTTGACTTGTCTAAGGCCCTAGAAACCGCTTCCATGGCTCCCCGATAGGGACATTCGTGAACAAGGATTTCACGTCAAAGCTTGCCAGCTTTTTGCTGGTGAAGTCCATCTCTCCGATTCTACCTAGTAAGTCGCCTGAATTTCTTAGCTGGCTATCACTTATCTGCCCTAGCATTTCTGACAAAGGTTTTGCTAGGTTTTCTTTCTCGCCAGCTTATGTGGAGCACTTTCTATACCTGAAACAATTGGACGCATGGGTTTGTGAGTGAGTGAGATTTGTGAGTTTTTGACAGACCTCTCATTGAAGGCGTCCTTGGAGACTCTTCTATTAGGTGTAGAGTCCTTTTCCTTTCACAGATTTTCTCAGGATGGAGCGAGCTTTCTTCTGAAACTGGACACGCTCTTCTTGATGCGTGCTTGGAGCGCCGAAGGTGTTATCGGTGGCGTAGTTCTTGTCTTCGGTTGAAGCCCCCTTAAGGAAATCCTGGCTGCGCCACTGTCTGTGTGTTCGTCAAACATCAGCAAATTGATATTCGAAGGTGATGTTTTGTTCGAGATAGCTCCCGATACCGAAATACCAATACCGAAATACCGATACCGAATACCGAGATACCGAAACATTGTTCAGCAACACCAAATGTGTAAGTGTGTTTGAATATATTATATATCCACATGTATATATATATATATATATATATATAGATATGTATGAATTGACAAACTTTATTATTACTTTGGTGTATTCGCGATGCGAATAAAAAATGCCACGCCAGCATTTTTTCCACGGTTGTGTATGCATTCCAAACCATATGCAATCACCCCGATGAAGCTAAGAGTCGAAATATCTAATTAATTTTTTAATCGAAAACGTACCCATGCATGTCTTGAGACTATATCATTTAATGCAGATTGGCGTCTTATTAAGCCTGGCCTCGCTAACTGTCAGTGTAGCTGCAAATATTTATGGCGGCGATAAGCATACCGACAGCCAATGGACCCACAAACAATCCGAATCGTTGATATTGCACAGGAGCAAAGTCTGGTCATTGTACACTCGCCTGCAGTGAAATGTTCCAGGGGACCTTTAACTATGGCTGGCCGCCAGGAACGTAGGCTCTGCCGCTCCACACCAATAATTACTGGTAGACTGCGCCGCTTCACAGTTATGCGTTGCGTGACAGTCTACAAGATTCACCACTGGCCAGCCGTAGGTATTCGCTTGTGCGGTCGTCACGTGGTCATTTTCCCTGCAGCCATGCAGTGAGAAACACGTGTCTACGTTGTTCCCGTCTTGCATTCCTCAGTCGGCCAAACAACATTAGCAGTTCGGCAAGCGGTCCACCACTGGAGCTCTGTAGACAAGCAGCATTTGATCGCTGTGGATTTCGGACTTCGGCAACACAGAATGAGCTGGAAGTGTTAGAAGGAGCTCGGTTGCAAAGGATGTAGTGAAAGGAGATGATAGGTTCATAATGTCAACGGAGCATTCTCTTACCCTACAATAATAATTGAATCTCTAACCTTTACACTTTTCCGAAGTTTAGTTCGAATTCTTGCTGGGGTGGCTTTATAAACCAGGATCAAATTGCTCAACACATCTCGTTACGTGAGCCTTGGCCGCATCACCCGATCCATGAATTTCAGGTCTACAGTAGAAATCTGGCAACACAATCTGGCAACACGCTTCACGTGCCGCTAGTGCATTCACACGGCCACCCCGGTAGCTCGCTTTGCGACATTATCGTGCCAGTTGCCAACTGACCCTCCCAGCCAGGGGCTAAAAACGAGCGCGTGAAGTGACTCGAACCCCGCCTTTCCAGGACAGGGCAGACCAGCACAGGCCAGTGCCCAAGCCAACTGAGCTACCGGGGCGGCAAATCACTAGGCGGCGCTTGCCTGCTTAAATCAGATTCATTGACAAACCGATTAATTATGATTAAAATACACTTGTTTCATTAATAATCATACATTATTTTTGAGCGTACGGCCTATGTTGTGTGATAAACAATTGTGCTTTATGTATATATTATGCGCTGTATTGGAAGCGACATATTCAGATTTCTACGCGGATAAAATATTACTTCAAGCAGATCCTATCGAACTATTTTACAATACGAAATGTTAGTTTATATTGCTTCAACACGAAATGTAACCGGGTCATCCGTCATTCTTGGTGCGCCGCTTCACAGTTCGGCATAACGTGACAGTCTACCAGATTGACCATGGGCCAGCGTCCATGGATGGGAATCTGCCTCTTCGATGATCACGTGACCATTTGCTCTGCAGCCTTTAAGAGGACAGGCAGGTCAGTGATGTCACTGTATTTGCGCCTCAGTCGCACCGACAGCATTGGATCGTTTATAACGCAGACATGGCTACCACTTAAATTATTTTGAAAGGGGAAAACAAGTCAGCTTCAAGGAAATATGATTCAGTAACAATAAATACGACAGAATAATTGAGAGGAGCGCACAGACGGTGGCGAAGTGGTGGAACCGCTATCAGGCCGAAGGCGAGTTGCGTACGAGGACAAGGGAGGGGTCTGGCCGCAAGCGGACAATCACTCCAGAGGAAGATGCTGCAATTGTTGAAGTGAGTATTTAATTTTAGCCGGTATCACTTTGCAAGCGTAATTGCTTGACATTTAAATGCATGCAATATACTTAGTAACATTACTGGCTCTTCGTAGCTAGGACATGCTCAGGATTTCAATGCTTATTTGCTTATTATCGTACTTTGTGCAGTCTGAGCCTTTCCAACGAACCGTGAAGTGTGATGATGCTGTGTATAATTTCGTTTTGGATCAGTATTCCATGGAAGCCTCGGACATTTTCCTTTGTTTTCAATTACAACAGTGGCGTCCTATGCATGGGTTGAGATGCTGAAATAAAATGTTGGATGTGAGCGATTGGTTCAAAAGCGTTTTTCAGGTAAGTCTTTCCAGACAATGCACATAGGCTCCATGCGAAAGCTGAGGAGATTTTGGGTGGGGCTGAAACCATCGTTGAATGGGTGGATCCACTCATTTAACGCGAGAAATTTAGGCTATACAGATATGTATATATTCATATATAAATGTATGTATAGGTATATATATATATATATATATATATATATATATATATATATATATATATATATATATATATATATATATATATATATATATATATAGCGGCGAAGGGCGCGATAAGTGACGCTACCAGCCAGCAGACCGGACGGAAAGAAGACGAGAAGCAAGGATCCACGGCATACACAGTCGGTGACATTTGACAGCCAAGGGGAAAGGCTAGTGCTAGGCGGTACACATCAAATGATACGGTAAGCAGTACATGTCCAAAGAGTAAGAGCTAAGGGGAACAGGGTGCACTTGATGCAGCCTGGTGCATGTTCCGTTGGCACAAGCACTCTCAGGATGGGATAGTTATCCGCGTGTTTGACAACTGCACCACACATAGATCAGAACACGGAGTTGTTCAGCACAGAAACTCATTGCGAATATCTTGGTACCGACCAACTCGGCCGCACGTTAGACGATTTCCCGACAACACCAGATGGCCACAACACACGAAGAAGCGGCACAGTATCACACAACAGGTCCCATCACATACCCACCACATCACTGATTCGGCAATGCCCCTCCCAACTTCACCCTTCAACACACACACACACACACACACACACACACACACACACACACACACACACACACATATATATATATATATATATATATATATATATATATATATATATATGTATATATATACGTACGTATGTATGTATGCATGCATGCATGTATGTTTACATATATGAGAATTGCATGTGACCTACAAGACACGCGTCTCTAGTTTGGAAGTCGGGTCATTGACCTATGTATGATCACGACAAATTTCAGGTTATTTTGAAGTTCCCGGCTATTTGTACACTTTGATTTTTGCAAGATAACTTGTCTTTGGCGGTGTGGATGGTTAGATACTAGCTGTAAGCTAGTCAAATGACTGCATCAGGCCGAGGCTCAGTGCGCAGTAAGCACTGAGCCTAGGTACCCGATTGTGAAAACGTCCAATTTTCGTGTTTTATTTTGTATTGTATATGCTGCATGGTACCAAAGTCAAATTATATGCTGCATGGTACGGTCCCGATTACCACATGCAAAATTGGAAATGAAGGCAACATTGGAAACGGTCGGGGCCCGTCCGCCACCGGTTGGTGGGAAAATCGCAAGAGACTGAGACTTTATCGCAAGCCGTTGAGATAAAGACTGAGACTTTATCGCAAGCCGTTGGGATGAAGACTGAGACTTTATCGCAAGCTGGTCACACGCCGTTGAGGACAAACGCCAGACGTCATGTCCTAACGCAATCCTTACGTCGCCGAGTGTCGAAGCAAAAGGAAGTTTCAGCCGGAATGATTATAATCATTCCGGCTGAAAATTTCTTAATAATTATTAGTATCCTTATAATATCCTTAATAATAATTAATAATTATTAATTGTGTTGCCACTGAACCGATCACGATCAAGTTTCGCGCCAAAACGAGTTCAGTGGACCCGCCTCGGGTTTCAGAGCGACATCTGTCGCCGCCGCCGCCTTGTAGACTTGATAGGGTAGCCAGCGGATTGCCATCACCGCCATCGCCACCATCATCGCCGCCATCGCCACCATCATCGCCGCCATCGCCACCATCATCGCCGCCATCGCCACCATCATCACCGCCATCGCCTCCATCATCGCCGCCATCGCCTCCATCATCAACGCCATCGCCACCATCATCACCGCCATCGCCACCATCATCACCGCCATCGCCTCCATCATCGCCGCCATCGCCACCATCATCGCCGCCATCGCCACCATCATCACCGCCATCGCCACCATCATCGCCGCCATCGCCTCCATCATCGCCGCCATCGCCACCATCATCGACGCCACGCCTCCATCATCGCCGCCATCGCCTCCATCATCAACGCCATCGCCACCATCATCACCGCCATCGCTTCCATCATCGCCGCCATCGCCTCCATCATCGCCGCCATCGCCACCATCATCGCCGCCATCGCTGCCATCATCGCTGCCGTCGCCATCATCATCACCGCCATCGCCACCATCATCGCCGACATCGTCTTTATCATCGTCGCCATCGCCTCCATCATCGCCGCCATCGCCTCCATCATCGCCGCCATCGCCTCCATCATCGCCGCCATCGCCACCATCATCGCCGCCATCGCCTCCATCATCGCCGCCATCGCCTCCATCATCGCCGCCATCGCCACCATCATCGCCGCCATCGCCACCATCATCGACGCCATCGCCTCCATCATCGTCGCCATCGCCTTCATCATCAACGCCATCGCTTCCATCATCGCCGCCATCGCCTCCATCATCACCGCCATCGCCACCATCATCGCCGCCATCGCTGCCATCATCGCTGCCGTCGCCACCATCATCACCGCCATCGCCACCATCATCACCGCCATCGCTTCCATCATCACCGCCATCACCTCCATCATCACCGCGGTGATGTGCATAAAGGCACTGTGTGCTTCTTGTTTTGTCGCCCCATATCCGATGCCAGTTCTGTTTGGTTGCACGCATTTGCGTATGATCGTTCGATGTGAAGCACTTACCTTCGCTTGCAGTGCCAATAAGTCCGGACAGCCAACGCAAGGGTGCCTCACGAGGAGAACATGACGTCCAATACGTGTAAAAACACAACCAGCACCTGCTTCTTGCATCCCTTTTTGCGAATAGGCCGAGTAAGAAATGCCCGCTCGCGACTACCTTGAGCAGGAGGCAAGCGTCAGGAGCGCGTACAGCACTGCCAGGGCCGCAAAGGAAAGTGAAGGTATGCTGATCTTTGCACGAAAGTGAAGGTATGCTGATCTTTGCACGAAAGTGAAGGTATGCTAATCTTTGCACGAAATTAAGACTACCTTATGTTACGACTCACGATATAAGAGACGTTTAAAGTCCTCCAGCCGGATATGAAATCAATGCGATGTAGATATCGGCGGTTTTGACAGGGGAATATGATGTAGATGTCGGCGGTCCTGACGGGGGAATATGATGTAGATGTTGACGGTCCTGACAGAGGAATATGATGGCAAATCACTTGCCATAACGTGGCACCGGAATACAGTGGGTGAGGCTGTATGCGAAAAAAAATAATCAAACAGAGCATTGTTTAGATGCAAGCATCAAATAGTGGTACGCACTGCACACATAGGCGTGCTTAGAGGGGGGCTAATCGCCCCACTTTTCGGCGGCGCCCACTCTGACTGGAGAGACTCACCCCTCGGAGTGGAAAGCTTCCCCCCCCGGAGTGGATTCACCCCCCGTAGATGCTCTGCAGGATGCTCAAGCGAACCACCCTGAAATGTCCAACCGAAGGCACCCCTTTGAGTACACTGAAAAAAAATTGACGAACGTGACTAAGTCAACGTTGGTAGTCATTTTGTCCAAACGCAAAAACCAAGGCAATACCAAGGGAACTAATGCTAAAACTAAGGGAACTATGGCTAAAACTAAGGGTTCGACTAACTGAACTAACATTGGGTACTAATATGACTAACCAAGGGAACTAATATAACCAGCTATGAAAACCAACATAACTAACTAAGGCTACTACCAGGACTAACCAAGTTCACTAAGGCTACGAGCCAATGGTACTAAGGAAACATTGAAGGGTATAAAGGTAACTAACCCCGGGTACTAAGGCGATTAACCAAGGATAATAAGGTATTAACCGAGGCGACCAACGTAACCAACAGGTAAACAGCCTGGACCGACTAAAGCAATAAGGTGAATACTAAGGCGAACAACCAACGGTACTAATACGACTAACCATGTATACTAATAACACTAACGAAGAAAAGTAAGATAGCCAACGAAGAGTACCAACACATATACTAGAATGACCAACCATGGGTACAACCAGTAATAACGAAAAATACTTTGACTAACAAAAGGCAAATTATGCGACAATCAACGTGGGCGATTCGGAGTAAAGGATGGGTAGGAGGTCCGGTTATGGGCTGGTAGGGTTACAACCCACCTTCGAGGTTGCTTAATCCCACCAAGCACTTGCAACCGATTTTCCAAGACCTCAGTAGTGAGATATTGTCGTGCCCGTGGCAACAGCGACGGCCGGAGATGTTTCCGATGCTGTTGATATTATGCGACATCTGCTGTCGAAACACTGCAGGCGGCGCCAAATCCAACCCATGCACGTTTCAGTAAGGCCCACGTCCATCAGACCATGCACGTCTCAGCAAAGCCTACATTGCAGCCATATTCTTCCTCATTGTGGCGGACCGTGGGAGGGGTTACGATACCATGCCCCCAAGAGGTTTGATTGCAGTAGGTAAGTGACATTCTCCTGTACGGAAAATGCATCCCAACGTTTGTTTTGATTTAGTTCTTAGGTAGACAGCTATATTTTGATTTAGTTCGAAGGTGAAAATAAATCGAAACCCAAAGGGGGACCCCATTGAAACCCAACATTCTTTCATAATCGGTTGTTGTTGTTTTGTTTTTTTTTGGGGGGGGGGAGAGGGACTTGATCCCTCCACTAAGCCACCATTGAAGCGCGTGTTTGGATCTGCCACTGATACTTGATGTACCGGAAGCCAATGCATGGCTTGCCATATTTTCCCTGCAAGGACTTCTATCGGTTCTATGAATGTCAGTGTTACGTGGTTTAGCCGTTCATCGGTGTGCCATGTAATTGGACACGTAAGAGGCAGGTGCAACTGTAGCAAGGTTACTACTGATTGGAGACAAACGAACAATATCGATAAGTATAGGGAAAATAAGCATAACGTTCGCTACCTGTCAGGTGATCAGTGCACTATACGTTCGCACTCGTCATTATTGGTAAAGCACTGCCGAAGTGTAATTCAAGAAGCCTCAACTGAAGTATATTTACATGGACGGCGATTAAGCAATATGTACATGCGAACATATAGAAGGAGGTTCGCAGAGTGTGACAAAGGTTAACAAAAGCCTTCATACAATTTTGCAAGACTACATACAGTATGTCAGGTTTGTTTTCATTTGCTTCCGTACCACTTCTGCCGCAGGGGTATGGCGCCGTGACCCGGCGTGCAGACGTCGATCTCCCAATAGCCACAGTCAAAAAGTAGCAAGTGTATTCTATGAAAAATAAAACGGATGTTAAACAACTGTGCCGAAATGACCTATCTATGCCATCACATGTCAAAAAGGTTAGAACGGGCTCGATGGCTTCAAACTCTGATCTGATTCGATCCTATGCTGAATAGCAATGCTATTCAAAACAATGTCGAATAGCAATGTTTGCATGTTGAATGACAATACGATGACTCTAGACTAGAATATCACATGATTAGCACAGCCTTCGGAGCCTCATGCGACTCCTTGCATGACAACCCACACGTCAGTCAAACAGAGAACCTGGATAATCACACAAGCAAAACCGAGACAACATTCTTTCGAGATCGCAGACGCCCCCCGCCCCCTCTTCGGCTGGTGACCTATGCAAGACAAGAGAGCGCCGAGGGTGGACAGCGGCTGCGGGATGCTAGAAAGTCTAGCACGTTTCCCACTTCTCTATGTCCATGACGATTGATTTATCGTCATGGACGTCCATCTCGCAATGGACGTTCATGACCTTCGTTCGAATGAACCAGTTTGTGTTTCTCACCGACCTCGCCGTTTTTTTTGTGCATGACGTAGTGAGACACGCACCATAAGCCGACCGCTCCTTCCAGTTTCGCTGCGCGCACTACATGTTCCCCTTCAACGACTACACTCCATCCGTCTTCCTCCTCGATAATGTGCGGGTATGGTGCATCGCCCTCGCTGAAGACCTGCCTGCCCTCCTCCCCATCACACGCAGGAGCGAGTTCATGGCGTTGTCTGCGAAAATAGCATCAGTCAAATAATGTAGCAAACTAAAGTTGAACTTTGCTTATTATGGAAAATGATCAAGGTGTCAAAGCAAAGCTATTGGAAAAGGGGAGAACAAAGATCGCATACCAGTTGCTCAGAGAACGCCCGACTGAGAAAGAACATCCATGCTTATGTTGCGTAGGAGCTCTTGCAAAGTACAAGCGATCACATTGTCTTGTTCCCAAATGTTCTAACGCAATAACAAAAGCTTAGGGAAGAATGCAAAATAGCATGCAAGCACCGAAAAGATGCACGAATGCCACTTTCATGTCAAATTAAGCATGTTACAAACATACGTTTTTAAAGAGAATGTACTCCCAATAGTGGAAGAGTAACTTTGTGTGTCGAGGTTAACCCGGGAACGGCCGCTGTTCGGCCGACCCTCTCCCTCAAGAGGAGATTTGGTCCCCTACTCTTTTCCAAATTAGGCCCGTATAAAAAATGGGTTTCTCTGCGTTGCATAGCTGCATCTCTCTGCGTGAGAAGTCATAGGTTCAGTCATGAAGTGAAGGCTGAATGTCATACCTCTAATAGCTATGCTAAGAGACAAGGTCGGGATTTCGGTTCTCAGCTGACTAATTTTTGTAATGTTTCTGCCCCCACCCCACCGCTACGTTTCCAGTTTTCGAAGATTCCAGTTCAAAATTATGTATCATTAGAAAGGTCTCGTAGAGATGTCAGCAAGCTGTGACCTATTGAACATGTTTGCCACTGTGAACTGTAGATGGCACCAATGGAGTACTTTCTTGTCTTGTTACCCACAGGATTGGACATCACAAACTCGTCATATTAGAATATCAAGAGAATATCTCCAGATTCGGCACTGCTTCGATGCTGAGATCCATAAAAAAATGTCACAGTACACCCCAGGCTGGCATCGCACATCCATTTGCAACTCTGTCTCCTCAATAATTGATACCAACTGCACACTTGGCGGGATGAACTGGGGCACATGCATTCTGATCGTCCCTCTATGGTGCACGGAATGGGTGCAACATATCCCTTTTCATGTTCCATGATATTAGCAACGCATTCGCATTTGCATTCAGCATCCTATTCGCATACTCTTCGAATTCGTTCATTTTTCAGGATATGATCTCTGTCGCTTGCAAAAGTAAGGCAAACAACGATTCTTCAGTAGAAAGAGCGGTTCGATCTCCAGAGGTCCAGAGAGGTCACTCGGGTCAAAAACGGTGTACCGTATAAAATTCGAAGTATTTCACTTAGCCGAATGATTCCAACGCTCATATGTCCTCTGTCCATCAAAGATGCAGCACATCGAATTACGTGAACTTCAATGTCACAGTTTGACCTCAGGTCACCGAAGTTGGTTTTACTCATGCACTATATCTATTTACCGGGTACCGAATAAAATCATGGTGATACATTGGATATACCTGATTTTTGCAGGCCATAGTCTACATAGCACGTACATAGAGCACATCAATCAAAATGACCCATTATGGCCACTGATTCATCACCGTTCGCCAAAAAAAGAGAAAAAAAAGCAACTATACCAAATTCTTGTGTACCCGATAATTTCCGCAAAATTTTACTTGGCACGACGAAAAAGCACCCAGGCATTGGTTATGGCCCATGGATGCAGCACATTGAAGCATCTGGCCTACAATCTCATAGTTTGACCTATATTCGCAAAATACTGTTTTGACCATGCATTATTGCCATCTACGGGGTACCTGATAATACCATCCTAAATACATTCATCGGATGGACGCCTAAAAATCTCCCATCGGACAAGAAAGCAGCACATCCAAGCATGTCACCTTCAAGCTCACCATTAGACCTCAGGTCAACGAAGACTTTAGCATTACACCCTATGGGGAAAATCACTGTGTACCGAATACAATTTTCCTAAATACATTTATCGGATGGATATTAGCGTTGAATAATCGCCCACCGGGCAAGGACGCAGCACATCCGAGCATATGCCCGTCAGAGTCAGCGTTTGACCTCAGGTCAGGTTTAATGAAATTCAGAAAAAGTAGTCCACTTGGGTACCGTATGTGGGCCAAACGAAGCATTGAAAGTAGACTATCTCAACACTCATGCATGCACCAGCAACACAAGAAGCAGCACACTGCGTGACCTGACCTCTATCGATGACGCATTTCATCAGGTAGCACTAGCGTCCCATTCAACAACGTATTCAGAAACCATTTCACTAATGTCCTCCGATTCGTCCGAAAATTTGACACAACCTTCCCAGACATATCCGTACATGCATCCCGAAACCATTTTCGGCTACGACGAACCATTTCGCCTTCAGAGGCGAAAAGGTCAGCCAGGTCAAATCTGGGGTACCGCATAACTTGCCGGATAATTCACTTATTGGAATAATTCAAACGCTTGTGCCACCGCTATCACGGTGGAATGCAGCACACCAAGTCAACTGGTCACTCGAGGTCATCATTAGACCTCAGGTCAACGAAGACTTTAACATTACACCCTATGGGAATATCACGGTATACCGAATACAATTTTCCTGAATACATTTATCGGATGGATATTAGCGTCGAATAATCGCCCACCGAGCAAGGACGCAGCACATCCGAGCATGTGACCGTCAGCGTCAGCGTTTGACCTCAGGTCAGCGTATGACCTGGCTGACCTTTTCGCCTCTGAAGGCGAAATGGTTCGTCGTAGCAGGAAATGGTTTCGGTATGCATGTACGGATATGTCTGGGAAGGTTGTGTCAAATTTTCGGACGAATCGGAGGACATTAGTGAAATGGTTTCTGAATGCGTTGTTGAATGGGACGCTAGTGCTACCTGATGAAATGCGTCATCGATAGAGGTCAGGTCACGCAGTGTGCTGCTTCTTGTGTTGCTAGTGCATGCATCAGTGTTGAGATAGTCTACATTCAATGCTTCGTTTGGCCCACATACGGTATCCAAATGGACTACTTTCTTTTTCTGAATTTAATAAAACCTGACCTGAGGTCAAACGCTTGCGCTGACGGGCACAAGCTCGGATGTGCTGCGTCCTTCCTCGGTGGGCGATTATTCGACGCTAATATCCATCCGATAAATGTACTTAGGAAAATTGTATTCGGTACACCGTGATTTTCCCATCGCGTGTAATGCTAGAGTCTTCGTTGACCTGAGGTCTAATAGTGACCTCGAGTGACCAGTTGACTTGGTGTGCTGCATGCCACCCTGATAGCGGTAGCACAAGCGTTTGAATCATTCCAATAAGTTAATTCTCCGGCAAGTTATGCGGTTCCCCAGATTTGAACTGGCTGACCTTTTCGCCTCTGAAGGCAAAATGGTTCGTCGTAGCAGAAAATGGATTCGGGATGCATGCACGGGTATGTCTGCGAAGGTTGTGTCTAATTTTCAGACGAAACGGAGAACATTGGTGAATTCGTTTCTGAATGCGTTGTTGAATGGGACGCTATTTTGACCATTTGACCTGAGGTCAAATGGTGAGCTTTAAGGTGACATGCTTGAATGTGCTGTTTTATTTTCCGATGGGAGATTTTTTGGCGCTAATGTCCATCCAATGAATGTATTTAGGAGGGTATTATCAGGTACCCCGTAGATGGAAATAATGCATGGTCAAAACAGTATTTTGCGAATATAGGTCAAACTATGAGATTGTAGGCCAGATGCTTCAATGTGCTGCATCCATGGGCCATAACCAATGTTTGGGTGCTTATTCGTCGTGCCAAGTAAAATTTTGCGGAAATTATTGCGTACACAAGAATTTGGTATAGTTGCATTTTTGTTCCTTTTTGGCGAACGGTGATGAATCAGTGGCCATAATGGGTCATTTTGATTGATGTGCTCTATGTACGTGCTATGTAGACTATGACCTGCAAAATCAGGTATATCCAATGTGTCACCATGATTTTATTCGGTACCCCGTAAATAGATATAGTGCATGAGTAAAACCAACTTCGCTGACCTTAGGTCAAACTGTGACATTGAAGTTCACGTAATTCGACGTGCTGCATCTTTGATGGACAGCGGACATCTAGGCGTTGGAATCATTCGGCTAAGTGAAATACTTCGAATTTTATACGGTACACCTTTTTTGACCCGAGTGACCTCTCTGGACCTCTGGAGATCGAACCGCTCTTTCTACTGAAGAATCGTTGTTTGCCTTACTTTTGCAAGCGACAGAGATCATATCCTGAAAAATGAACGAATTCGGAGAGTATGCGAATAGGATGCTGAATGCGAATGCGAATGCGTTGCTAATATCATGGACATTCCCTTTTCAACCTTCGCGTGACGCATGAGCTTGTGACTCGTGTCGATCTTTCTCAGTTCCCTCATAGTGCTCACATTTCCTAATATTTCTGAAAGCTGCGCATTTGGGTTTTGTTTTTTCATATCATCACTTTCAGTCACTACAGCTTGACATATGTCTTTCATTTTACTCACTATGCTTTGACATATGGTTTTAGGAACAGCCTTAGCTTGCAGAGACATAATGAAGTATGCCACATCAATGGAGCTGCTTTTGTGGATTGTTCTGATTACTCCTGTTCCAAGAGGGTTGGTGTCACTGTTGAACAATCTGCAATATCTATGCCACACCCACTATGGTCACCATCATTGCTTTCTGGTTCCATTTCAAATTCTGACAATGTTTTTTCATCCCTCCTTTCCACCATTTGATGCCAACGATAATGTTTTCTGAATAGGTCGACTCTTCGACATATACGTGAACATTTGTCACATGCCAAATATAATCTTGGGTCACCTTCATGTGCTCTTGAATGCTTGCAATATTTGTGTCCGTCATGAAACTCGATATTACAAAGCAAACACTGAAGCATGTTGATTCCCTGAAATTCAAGATTGTGACCGTCTAGTAGGGACTTTAATAAAAGGAAGAAATCTAGTCCGAATCCTTGCTGGGGTGGCTTATGGACCATGGTTATATTGCTGAGCAGAGCTTGTTGCGTGAACCTTGGCCCTACCACCCGATCTGTAAAATCCAGTTTGACGGCAGAATTTCGACCGAGTTTAACTTTCCACCAATGCACCGACACGGTAGCTCGTCCCCGGCCTTATCGCACCAGTTGCCAACTAACCCTCCCGATCGGGGGCTAAATGCGAGCGCGTGCAGCGACTCGGACCCCATCTTGCCAGGACAGGAGAGACCAATGCAGGCCAGCGCTCTAGCCAATTGAGCTATCGGGGCAGCTACTTTGCGATAAATGGTGCAAAAAAACAACAACAGAAATTACTCGGATGTACTTTGCTTTTTTGTGATTTTTGTTTGGGGGGGAGGACACATTCATAACTAACGGCAAAAATATCGCAATGTAACAATTAAAACAAACCACAATCACAACCAGAGTATCAAGAGCTCCTGTGTAGCAAACAGCAGTGAACAAAGAAGGCCATGTGGGAAAGTGGCAGATGTAGTGCAGCACAGGGCTGGAGAAAGTAGGAACAGAAGAAAATCCGATACGATGAGTGTTAACCTCGCTGGCAATGCAAGGAGCAATAAGCTTGGATCAATGGATTTTTCATTAAATGCAGGGAATGTCGGGAATAAAATTGAGCTTACTATGGCCAGAAAATGACAACCAGCGCTTCACGGCTGCATGATCAGTGAAAAGATGGATTTGGACTGCATTACTGAAGTATGTACTCATGGAACTATTCATGGTGATAGCTTACAGGAGCTTGCATTGGCAGGATATATCATTTGCATACCACAGGCAATCTAAAATAAGGGGGAGGGGAATTCTAGCAGCTGGTAGACAGCCATGTCAAACCAGTAGGTAGAAAGAATTTCAATATAATACAAATTTCAGTCTCATTTACAAAGGAAGGAAATAGTCGCATCATTTTACTGATACTCAGAAACACGTTTCAACAATATCTTTTTCTCAAAGTGCCATATTGGAACAAAAATACAAATTTCCTGCCTAACCTCTTCTTAAAGAATAATTTTTTACCACCTTAAAAATAAAGAAGATCGAAGCAAAATACCTTAACCTACCCTAAATTAGCCTAACGACTGTGTTTGATTTATGGAGGTAAAATGTGTGCAAAACTTCTTTCCCGAGCAACTTAAACTGCAATATTACCCTCTTTTCTTGCTTCACTGAGGAAAAACGTGCAATTTTGTGAATAACCCAGACTGCAATAATACCCATAAATGGATGGCCAGATCATCACCATGTTAATAATCATCATTGTTTCCAGGTCTCAAATGCACCTTAAAGGACAAATTTAACCAAAATGTCAACCACCATTTTGAGGGTAGGTACGGCACTTCCACAATGATAAATTATTCGTGAAGTAGGGTGGTATATACCACTTTCTGAACACTGAACTGACATCCTTCCCAACGGAGTATTGACATCGTACTTCGTGACGAGTCGTTATATAGTCTTGATATCTAATTTCTAAGTCTCTTGTTGATAAGTATCATGCTGATGCTTACCATTGTGGATTTTGATGCACAAACATTTATTAGCACCGTTCCAGGTAGGATTGCCTGGCTGTGATGTGGACTGCTATGCAACATCAGTTGATAAGGATATATATTATATATTGCTATCACTAAAATATTTTCCCCTAAATTAGGTATCTCAAAACAAAGGAAAAACGCGCACATATGAGCGTGCTCTGGAATCTAAATTGTGTTTGAAGAACTTATTATGGTAGGTTATATCGTTTCCGTGGCAAATTTCGACATCCTACTGGACTCATTTCGACATCTCACACCTAACGAAAACAAATTATTTTAACACTGCACTTCCAAGCCTCATACAATAGTGCATTATGTTGTTTTTTTATCCAGGATCAGTTGAGAATGACCACAAATACGAACTTCAAATGAGTAGGTATGTGGGGCAAATTTTCAAATTAGTTTCAAATTAGATACAGGGGTATAGCTTGGTGTGTCTTTGAGAGGGCACCTGCCAATTAATCTTGGCTTTGCCCTCCGAATAATGTAGACTTTTAACATGGGACACTATGTGGTATGCCTCCCAATCCATTTTGGCCCACCCATTGCCTTCATGTAGTGTGCATTCACAAACATTTTCAAAAATCTGCACCTATGATTAAGTGGGTATCTCTGTGGGTGTTCATAGATTGTAGCAGCCCTTATTTTTGCAAGTCATTGTCAATTGGCCCAAAGGTAGGCCTTGTGTATGCTCATGCTTAGACCCAGGGAACTAAGAAGAAATTGTTCTTGAAGGTAAGTATTAAATTCTTGGAATTTCTTTTCCCAACTCAATACTTATGAATGTGATTCACATTATGTGACCACTTGTTTCCTCTGTAAATGCTCAGTTTTCAGTTGGTAGGTAAAATAATACCAGAAAAGGGGGCATTGAGTTGGGTAATGTAGCATTAAAAATCATGTTATTCAACGAAAAAATGAGGCATGACCTAACGTACCTGGCTTAACATACCATGTCAAAAGATAAAAAACTAACCTAGCGCTAACCTGCTTTGTGAAGAACTTCTTGAATGTTAATTTTTTAATACAAAAAAAACTTAAAAGCCTAACTTAGCCAAACAAATATAACCATTTTCTTTGCTACATGGAGATAAAATGTGTGTAAAACCTCTCATTCAGGGCACAATCATACTGAAATCATACTGATCATACTGATCTCAAGGCACAATCGTACTGAAACTGATTGGGTGTTAAAGCGCCAGGTTCTTCGGCAACAAGAAGTACATTGAGATTGCTCTGGAAGGTAATGGAAAGCAATATGATCTTTAAAACAACACTACAACACCCTTCACCCTGCAACAGTGAGTGACTGAGGTAGGTGTCATATATGACACTTACATGGCACCTATGACACCTATGACACCTGAAGTATCTAGAGATAATTCAGTGTTGATAATGTTGCGGAGAGCTGTGTTGAGCATAGTCGAATTGAAGATAATTATAAAAAGTAACCAAATGGTCTTATTATTAAGTAAAATCGGATAAAAAATCGGTCTAATCTATTTCGGGCGTGACCCTTCTACGGAGACAATAAACATACAGAGACAATTTACGCACATGCTATATATATTAAGCCGTCTCCCAATATTGACGAAATCATAACCTATAACCCATACGAACCCAACGAACCCATAACCTATATTGGGGAAACCACACGCATGGTTAGGGACAGATACATGGAACACATCAGAGACGCAAAGAACGAAACGAAAAACACCCCTTTTGGAGAGCATTTCGCCACAAATCACCCAGAAAGCACCATCACTCCAGCAACGCTCAGCATCACAATCTTGCGGACTTATAAAGACTTGGCAGAACTCAAAATTGCAGAATCCATTGAAATCAGGAACCAAAATTCCCCCTAAACACAATGGTAGCATCATGGACCCTTTTAAAGCCAGTTCCCTATACAGCATGACACTGTACAGACGTCACCTGCACTCGCCGACTTCACCATGTACGCACCCACGTGTTCCCTAACTCACTTACACACTCGTTCATCCACACACGCGAACACTTCGAGAGCACTGACGTATCACGGATATGTGTGTATAGAAAGGCATAGGGTAGGTGTATACAGAGGGTGTCTAGGGAAACGACGAACATTTTGGCTCTGTTAGTGTCGCATCACATGTAATTGTTACAATGCCCTTTGTTATGTTGTAATTTAAATACTTGGACGCAGATGATGATTTCGTCAATATTGGTAGACGGCTTAATATATATAGCATGTGCGTAAAATCCTGTTGCGTAAAATGTCTCTGTATGTTTATTGTCACCGAAGAAGGGTCACGCCCGAAATATATTAGACCGATTTTTTATCCTATTTTACTTAATAATATGAGCATTTATCCCAATTCCCAATCCCAAGTATCCCAATTCATTTTTACTTGGGTGTCAGATGTAAAGAACCATATTCTGTTCTTGACTTGATTTTTTTTTAATTGAGTCTTCAAAAACAGTTCAGGCTAGCTGAGGTTATGTTTGGTTTGTCATTAAAATTTTTGGGAAAAATTGTTAGTAAATTTTCCATTAAAAAGATTTGGTCAATTTTTGTTTTAGGGTGTTTTTTTTTAATTTCTTCAGAATACTATGTTTATGAAGGTGACTAAGATGATGGGACCACTTATTTTCTGTGCAAATGCAACTACAAAAATTGTTTTACAAATTTGAAAAACTGTCAAGGTTAAAAAGCCTGAACTAGCGTAGCCTAACCAAACCTAACCCATTTGTTTGCTTTATGGAGGCAAATGCATGCAAAAACTTTTCTTGTTACCACCTTAAAGCACAATAATACTGAAAATTTTCGGTTTTTTATCAGAAAAGAATTTCAGAAAAATAATTTATATTTTTGTCTTCAAAAGCAACTTAGGTTAGGTTAGGTTTCTTGTTTAATTTTGAGAGTTATCAGAAAATGAATTTTTGTACATTAAAAAAAAAAATATTGGTTTTTCTCCAAAGGTATGCTATGTTAAGTTAGGTTAGGGTATGTTATGTTGCATTTTTATTTCTTTTTTTAACATTTCTTTTTATGCTGTTACCTAACTCAAAGACTTTTTTGCCTTTATTATACCTGAAAAGTAAGCATTTGCACAGAAAATACATGGTCCCATAATCTTATATACCACGTTATATACCACGTTTATGTCGTTATATATACCACGTTATATACTTATATTATACCACGTTTATGAAGGTGACTATAGTCACCTTCATAAACGTGGTATTCCAAAGGTAAATTTTATAAAAAAAAACACCTTAGAGCACGAATTTACCAAAGAATTTGATTTCTTGCATGGAAGGTTAGGCTAGGTTAGGTTAGGTTATGTTACATCTTTTCTTCTATATTTTGAACATTACTTGCTATGCTAGGTATATTACCCAACTCCAAGCCACTTTTTGGGTGTTAGTTTTCCTGTCAGCTGACAAGTATGCATTTGTAGAGGAAATGAGTGGTTACATCATGTTCAGCATATTAAAAACACTGCATTTAAAAAATAAAATTCCAAGAAAACAGAAATTACCTTAAACTGGAAATTTACCACCTGGCAAGAGGAAGTTGGGGGGGGTGACTTTATTTCAAAGAGAGAGCATTTTCCTTTCAGAAGAATGCATTGAACTGAAAATTTTCAGGGGTGCACTCAAGCCTTCCCAGAGGGCACCACCTTCCTCTGGTGGAGGGGGGGGCGCATTCCCCCAGTGGCCCCCATTGTAACCGTCCCTGATTGAATGCCATTCATGTCTGGTGTGCTTTATGCATTCACACCTGGTGTGCTATCATGCACTTATCTCTCGGATGCACTGACACAGACCGACAGAAGATCGCAATGGACAGGTCAACATCCGATTTAGATTTAGAACACTTCTGGTATGTGGAGTTTCCAACCCAAATTGGCGAATTTAGACCCATTGAGATACTCAAGTAGGTACCTACACTAACTCGACTAAGAAACATGCACACAGGCAAAACACTCACCTTGCACAGACACAATGCAGAATGAGAACGATGAAGAACGATGGAAGCTAGTGCTACAGCTAGAACGATGAAATATGCACGTAATTAAACAAAAGCGATTATGAGCTTGGCAGCGCAGCGCTATGCACAGCGTCAGTCTTGATACAATAATGGCGGCCGTCGTGGCAGAGGCCTCGTGTTCTGGAGCATTCTTACTACGAGCAAAACCATGACTACTAACCAAGACATCTAATACTACCAGCAAACTCAACTAGGGAATTGACCAACACAGCTACAAACTGGCCTTACTAATGCTTTACCAATTCAACTAACTATGTCCAGAACTAAGACATCACTAAAGCAAAGACAGTAAGATGTTGGTAGCATTGGTTAGTTGTTTTAGTTGATTGACCTTAGTGACTAAGGAGGATACAAACAGCACAACCCCAGCAATAGTCGGTGTGGTTGGCGAGCTTAGTTTTCTTCTTAGTTGCTTGGTAGGGCACCAAGGCAATGACAAAGACATTTATGCCAATTAGTTGCAGCACCTAACCGTGTCGGTGAATCTGTTAGTAGGCATGGTTAGTACTCTTGGTTTTTTGCTCGTATTTCCCTTAGTTTTTGTCATCGTTAGTCAATTTTTTTTTCAGTGTACAAAAGGCGCCAACCCAGGAGCATTCGAGTGCACGCTCTCCTACCCTCCCCTTAAAATGTGTTCAGTCAGTGGCTCCCTTCCGGAGAAGTTACGCCCGTACAAAATGGACCCCTCCACTTTTCTTGTCGCTCATTCGCTTTTGACCGTACATCTAACATCACGTATCGCCCATCGATAACGTGCTGAATGGAAAAGGTTGCGTACTATCGACATATTACATATCACACATCAACAGGTATCGGAAAGCACCCATTATGAATAGGCGACAAGAAACACGGTGTGAAAAAGAATATGATATTTTGTTTCATCAGCGTATTGAGGAGGAACGTTGGTATTTTCCCCTCACGATTTTTACGACAATAAATCCGGATAGTTATGTTTTCCCTCGCATAATTCGTTCATTAGCGCCTATTGAAAAACTTCAGCACTGTCGGATTGTCCTGATACAATCCTTGCGAAATCCATCGCCTCCACTGGTTCTTTCGCGCACACATTGACGCCATGAGAATGGTGGTGAAGCGTTTTATCAAGATTCCTGTAATCGAAGTTTTCTCTTTGTACGTGGCGAGCCGAGGCCGTTGGAAAAACTGTTTGATCCGACTCAAAAGAGGCCCAAGGCCAGGTGTGCTACTTTAAAGAAAAAATACTTGAGAGATGTCAGCGATGTCAATGTTGGTGTTCAAAGCGCATTGGAGGGACTCGTCCTGAGGGCCCAAGCCCAGGTCCACGGATGCACTTGTCCTGAGGGCCCAGGCCCACGGAACTCGCCCTGAGAGCCCAGGCCCACGGAACTCGCCCTGGGGGTCCCAGGTCCACGGAGGACTCACCCGGAGGGTCCTGGACCCATAGGGGGACTCGACCTGAGGGTGCCAGGCACAAGGAGGGACTCGCCCTAAGGGTTCCCGGGCCGACGAAGGGATTTGTCCTGACTTGTCCTGGGTTCGATCCCTTCAGAGATCGCGGTGCTTTTTGTTGGGGGGGGGGGGCGGTCTCTGTGAAGCGCCAGAGCGTCTGAGTATCGGGCAGTCAAAGCGGCGTTCAGCTCGCTGACGGTCCAGGATTTCGCGACGATTATCTAGGATCGCGGATGTCGCCCAACACTCCCCGCGACCAAAAAAAGATCCTGAGTGCATCGGTGTTCGAAACTATGCTGGATGGTATGAAACATGCAGACGTGGAATGTGAATGGTGTGATAAAAAGGTCCATAATTGCAAGAAGATTAACTTTGATCATCGCCCCTCGGGCGTTGAGATCTGAAAATTATTGGGGGAGTACAATACATGAAAGGCAATGAGTGGATCCAAATGGTTTGGGGGGCACACTCTATAGGGTCCCATGGTGTAAGTTGAAATTATAAGGGGGAGGGGGCAAAGTGAACATCAAAGGCATTTGCCCATGCAAAAGCATACAAAACAACACCCTGCGTCATCCACATTTCGCTCCCGAGACTTCAACAGCGTACTCACGTTCCTGATGAGACGTGTGGGGGGGGGGGGAGGGGGCGCAGGGGCCCAGCCCCTTCCCACTTTTGGTGGTGGGGAGGAGATGCAAGGGTAGCTGGTGTCCCCACTTGCCTTGGTCCCTCGGAAGCAAAAAAGTGGATTAGCCGAGAAAGGTTTCTAAGAGTTCAAATGAAGCATACCGACGCAAACACTGCTTTGTCAGCGAAATTACTATACCGAAATGCGAAAATGCCGAATAAGACGCACATTCACAAATGCGTGGTAATCATACATCTGTAGACGGGTGACGTCATGGTCCCGCGCGTCGCCTTGGCGACGCGTGCCTTTCCATTGGCTTGTTCGTTTCGCGCCGAAACACCCCGGCCGCGGGGAGTGTGAGAATATAGCTGGCCGCGGGCGGACGTGCGGTCCGCCCGTGCGGGTTGGACTCGAAATCTGTCATACCTGTTTGCAATTCGGACCCAGCGACTACATTGGTGGCGGCGGTCGGATTGACAGCTTTCGGATCGTCTGACTCGCACGACGGGAGCCAGATGATTCGATTGAGTGTTGTGGCGGACTGAGGAGCGGAGGATTTGAGTCGTCGGAATCCTGTCGTCGGAATCCTGTCGTAACGGTGTGTAGTGACACTTATGACTTGACTCGGTGTGACGCGCGAGTACAGCCACTTACACAAGAGGATGGCGTGCAAGAGATGAGTTGGGGAGTCGCAAACAAGATGAACGGCCATGGGAAGATGGCGGCCCGGCCGGATAAAGAGTCGGGTGATGGTGATTCTGTCGCTTAGCAACGGTAGACTGCAGCAAAGCACCTTCAGTGCTCGTTGCGCGGCAGCTGACTGGAGTCGCGAAGAATGTGCACGACCATGGCAAGATGGCGACTCGGCCAGCTGGAGTCGGGTGAGGGTGTTGCTGTCGCCTAGCAACGGCAGGCTGCAGCAAGGCGCCTCCAGTGCTCGTCTATGCGCCAGCTGCCAGAGACATGACTCATCGCTAGCAACGGGCGATTCTCAGCGTCGGAACCGTGAGTGCCTTGTCAAGGCGAGGCATACATGTTCAATGAGGCGTGTGGCATGATGCGGTCCAGCCAGATGCGTTTGGATATTGGAAGTGTCGGATGATGAGTATAAGCAGTGTTCACAAGTCTGTCTTGTTGAAGCCCAGTAGGTGCTAGCAGAATGGAACCCAGGTTTGCTATAGTTGGTGTGCCAAGTTTCGACGGTGATGGCTCGGTGCATAACTTTTTAGACGACTATGAGAGGTTCAGTAGGCTTCATGATTGGGACGAGAGCTGGAAGTTGGATATTTTGCCATTGTGTCTAACAGGAATCGCGAGGGATGCGTTCGATGCCCTTGGTGCCTGACAGAGGGAGTCCTATGGTGGAGTTGAGCTCGGCCTGAAGGGGAGCTTCTGCAGCGGTAGCTCTGTGGACCACCATGTAGCCCTTATGGATCTGAAGTACGATCCATCCCAGTCACTAGATGCATTCGTGATACGGTTTAAGAAGCTTGCTAGAGAAAAAAGGGTTTTTAATAGATGTTTTGTAAATAATGAGGTGGTTCTGAGCTACAATCGTAATTAATATTTTCCTTTAAATGCCTTTAATCTCGTTTTTATTTAATTTTTTAAAAAAAAAAAAAAAAATTAAAAAAAAAAAAAAAACAGACACGCCAGCTAGAGACGCGTTGCAAGTTAATTAGAGGTGGGTGATGGATTTGTTGTGTTGACCCATCTCTACCCTGATCCCTTTTTAATGGAGTTGTGATATGATTTTTTCTACATTTCATATGTTAACTTTTCTCTTAACTGCCTCAACTCATTTAATATGTGAAAAGGGCGTCGATTTTTTTTAATTATAGGCTAGCCGCCCATTTATGTTGGATGGAAATGACTCAAACCCCCAATTTTTTTTTTTTAGTCCGCCTCGGCGTCTTATGGTTGTGATTACAGCGTTTCAACGCATTTGGGGGCGATTTAATGGCATGTAAAGGAAAATATTCATTACGATTTAGCTCAGAACCACCTCATTATTTACAAAACATCTATTACTTCAACCTCCACCAACCCCCCTTTTTAAATTATAAAAAACCCCAAAAGGAAAAAAAATTGGAAATTTAGACCCTCCCGGAGGAGGGGGAGGGGGCGGGGCCGCCCCCCCCCCCCCCCCCCCCCCCCCCGCACCACCCGTTCGATGTGGCGTATTCCGACCTGGCGTGCTGGAATCTGGAGGCGAAGGGGGCATCCTTCCTCCGGAAGCACCGCTCTCGGAACTCGCGTCGTTGGGGAAAGTGGGGATCTCGGCGCGGATGCGTTAGCGGCTGGTGGTGCCGACAGTAACAGCGGCGATCTGGGTCCCACCCAAGCAACTTCCGTTCTGAGGGAAGAAGGGGATGGGTGGCCCGCTGTAAGGAGAGAACCGGCGTTGATGGGCACTGTGGTTAGCTTAGGAATAGAATGCCCTGATGTCCCATCCGTGGAGGGAGTGGGGTCAGAGACAGATGACCCCGGGCTTGGACTTCCCCCGAGTGTACCGCCAACTGTGTTGTGACGATCGAGTGGGTTAAGCGAGCTCCTGGCTGGGTGTTGTTAGAATAGTCGTTAGTTACAGTGTAAACGTGTGTGTGATGTGAGGTTGCGCGATGTTAGATTAAGATGCTAGTGTACGAATTGTTGTTAGAGCAGCCGCTGGTTAGTGTAAAATGTGTGATGTGAGCACCTGGTTGCGCGATGTTAGAATAAGATGCTAGTGTACCAATTGTTATAACTAGCGTTGGGCGGAAATGAGGATCCCGTCGGGGATGCGTTAGTGGATGGGCGGTTTGTTTCGGGTCTACACCACATTGTGAAACTGTGTAATGTCTGTGCGGATTGTGGAACGCTTCAGTCTTTGGGGCGCCTATGGCGAGTGCTAGATGCCTTGTGTTGAAATCTAGTGCGTACCCTATTAAGACTTGCGACGGTCTTGCGCAGTCGTGACATCAGTCTTTGTGTTGCGGATAAACCCGTTGCCATGCTGCTGACGACCACTTGTGACGATAGTTCGAACAGCGTGGCGATACATCGTGTGCCATTTCGCTCCTGTGTCATGTGCGTTGAGTGTGTGTGCACTCCTTTTTTCAAGGTTTATAGAGTGTAGACGGGTGACGTCATGGTCCCGCGCGTCGCCTTGGCGACGCATGCCTTTCCATTGGCTTGTTCGTTTCGCGCCGAAACACCCCGGCCGCGGGGAGTGTGAGAATAAAGCTGGCCGAGGGCGGGTGTGCGGTCCGCCCGTGCGGGTTGGACTCGAAATCTGTCATACGTGTTTGCAATTCGGACCCAGCGACTACACATCAGCTAACGAATGCAGCTACACGGTCGGGTGCGCTTGAGCTTGAGTATCCGTTGAGTGGGTGCGCCTCACCCGCTCGACGGATGTCTCAGCCAAAGGCACCCCCGAGGAAATTGCGCTCCTCCAGCGAGTATTTCCCATGAAAATTCCAGAATCTGCTCCTGCAACCTCATCAACCTTTCTTCAGAACTGCACTTTTTCAAACGCTCCGACGCCTTTGACGTACCTGCTAAGCGTTATGGGCGTAGGAACGCCTAAAAAGTGAATGTAGGGGGCAGCATAGATTCATAGGTCAATTCCTTTCTGTCAATGCCATATGATTAATGGCTAAGATCCGAAAGAAGTGGGATGGGGTGCCATGACCTCTGTCCCCGATTCTATGTTCTTGTGCTCATGCAAGCGTATGCTGCTGATAAAATTAAGTGCTCAACAAAACCAATCCACATATCGTTACCCTAATTTTATGGGCTTCGTTACCCGTCACAATGTTATTGTTGCGCGCTCCTATTAGGGCCGAGTCCTCGCTTGGTTGGCATGCTTTTGGTGATTACCAGTTGCCTTTGGTGCCAGAGTTAATAATTTCGTGGAAGATTTTCAGAGAACAGAGCTCGAATACGGCGCAGACGGCCTTGCCGCATCCCAATCAAAACAAACAGCAGCCGCCATCTCCTCGCGATAGTCGTGTGTTACTTGCGCGGTCTGCGCGCGTGGGCACCCCTGTGGATCAATATTTGTCTGTTGTTTCAGTCTCCTCGAGGGGGTGAATCGCGACTATATATACACTCGCTTGCTGGGACTGCTGGGGCTGGGTTGTATTGATCAGACAGTGTTGGATCTCTTTTTGCGTTGCAAAGCACAAGCCGCAACGCAAAGATGGACCAAGAGCTGCGTAGGCGTCATCCAGACGAAAAGGGCGATCCAGACAGTGAGGTTAGTGAATCGTATGCATTTATTGATTGTATGGAATGCTTTGTTTTCATGGTAAGCATCAGACATCAATATTTGGTAAATATACAGAAGTTCCTAAACCAATTTTTGTTGGGCATTTATTTTTCTGTCATTATCTCGTGATATGAATGAATTTGATATTAATTTTTTGGGAGATAAAAACTTTTTGAGATCTAAGCAATTCAAGCTTGAGTCCTTATCTTTCAAGAAGCAGTTATTTTGCCAGGAAAAAGCATGAGCCATTCAAATAATAACACATAATTTGTTCTTGACAATGCAGATACTTGTCATCCACCTTAACAAAATTTTATAAATGTATGCAGAAGAAGGAGCTTTAGGTGAGGTACCGGTAATCTTTACCTTTCGGCCGACACATACTGCCAAGGTTAGTGATTTGTAAAGAGTTGCCTATACAATGTCGCATATATTTCATGACGTCATGGCCAAAAAATTGGCTTTGGAGGATTCTGTTTTTCTGGTTAGGTTAGGTTAGGTTAGATTATATTATGCTATGATACATTTTGTATATTATGCTACATTATCTTAGTCTAGGTTAGGTGGTAATCTTTACCGACACCCGACTCCTGTGACGTCACTTCCGACTCCTGTGACGTCACTGTTCCCCACGGTACACCTACAAATCACTAACCTTGGCATAATGTGTCGGCCGAAAGGTAAAGGTTACCGAGGTACCTACCTACCTGATATAATGATGAACAGGGTGTGAATTGAGGCACTTCTCAAGAGATTCTATCTCTGAAAACATTTTTGCACTCCGGGTTCATATTGGATAGGATGGGCTTCACATGTACTCTGACACAAATGTAGAAACAAAGATATCAATAAAAACAAACAGAACGACACCCAAAAAACGCTGGTTATTCCACTTATGGTCACCACTCAAACTAATCACTTTTTGTAGCAGTCAGCAGCTGGACCACAGCCTCACACACTCCATCAATCTCAACCACCAGAATTGCCGACAACAACGTGCCAACAGCAACTTGCAAGATGATGTGCATGCGCACTGAAACACTTCTCCGGCTCTGGAGCAGCGTCTCGGAATACCCGTGTTCCTGCCACCCTATAGTGGGAAACTGACAGTTTTAAGAGACTTCTCCAGAGTCCCAGAGGCCACAGATCAGAATTTACTGCGTTGGCATTTTCTGTTCTGAAATCTGTCTGTCAACCAATCAATGCAAGGTATTTTGTATATGATGTCATAACCATTAGCAACTTTGAACATGGTTAACAGTGTCCACACAAGTTAACAGTAAACACAAGACTTTGACTGATCCTTTGCTTTGATCACATCCAACTGTGGCGTGTGCGGATAGCGGAGTTGCGTTTGTATTACGTGGGAAATTGGCTGCGTAGGTAAGTATGCGCTCTGAGCTGAGGGTGAAGTGTGAAGTATTTTTGTTTGTTTTTCATATGGATAGCCTTGTACTGAGACCAACAGTGAAAGGAAAATGCATTTCTCCTGTGAGTTATAAGAAACGAAACTGCTGATTATTACGGGTCACTGCCGGGCGGTGCCATCCATTGTTCACTTCTCTGTTCGTATGTTTTGGCATTTGATTTGACCAAAAATGAGAATGATATTACTTATGCATATTATGTAGGTACTGATTCAGGTTTTTCTGGTCGGTTACTGGTAAACAGATTCCATGCATAAAAAAATAATGTCCATGAAAATGTACTCCGGAAGAAATCGGTATGCACTCCGACTCCCAACCCGGAAAGTAAGTTTCCCACTCTGATGATGAATAATGTAAAATTGCAGCAAAACAAGAAAAACTAATGTAAATGAATGTAAATTAACCTGCTGAAGCTGGATCACCTAAACATTACCAATGTTGGATCACCTAATGGCATGGTGTCAACAAAAAAAGATGTTTTTGTGCATTTTTTTATTGAATTGTGTTTTTCAAAACAAATTAATCATAACAATCAGTCATAAAGTGATCAGACTTAATAGAGCCACAAGGGCCCACCCAGATTAAGTCCATAAAAGGAAGATGCCATAACTCTGGCAAAAAACACTTCACCCCAACCAACACCACATCCTTAATTCCAAAGAATACATTCACCAACATCCCCCACACTCATCAATGTCTGTCTACCTTATTTATTCAGCCCTATTCACTCAATCTCATCCAATTAGGCTAGGTTTGGTTGTTTAATTTGACATTTTTGAGACAACAATTGTTTTCACATCTTCCATTAAACAAATTGTTTTCTGACATGGAAGGTGGTATTATTGCAGTTTCAGGTAACCACAAGATAAGTTTTGCACACATTTTACCACCATGAAGCATGCAAAAGGGTAGTGTGTGCTAAGTTAGATTAGGTTAGGCTTTTGTTGTAGGTTAGAAAACTAAAAAATTGGACATTTTTCACAAATAATTTGGAGTTTTTCTTCAAGAACTTGAGGCTAGCTTTTCATTCAGGTTGGGTCCATAGTCAGTTTTTTTTTCATTTTCATGTTTTTGGTGGGTTGTTTGGAAATTTTATATTAAAAATAATTTGTTTTCTTGCATGAAGGTTAAGCTAGGTTAGGTTAGGTTATGCTACACTTTTTTCTTTATATTACATGTTGCTCCTTATTATTATTATAATATATGTTGTATACATATTGCCCAATGGTGGGTTCAGTCTCAGATGTTATTTTGCCTTCCAACAATAGTATGCAATTGCAGAGGCATTGATTGGTCAAATCATGTTAGGCACATTAGTAAACATTGCATTGGAAAAGAAATTGCAATAAATCAAGAATTGCCTTTTGCTGGAAATTTACTAGTTAGGGTAGGTTATGTATGCTTGTTACATTTTTTCTTTGGAACATTTTTGCATGCATATTGCCCAACTCCAAGCCCTTTTTTGGTGCTATTTTGTATGCCAAGTGAAAAAATATGCATTTGCAGAGTAATTGAGTGGTCACATCATGTTAACCACATGCATAATAATTGCACTGGACAAATAAATTCCAAGAAATCAAGAAATTACCTAAAACTAAAAATTTACTGATGTTGCTAGGTAAGTCCATTCCATGCATTTCTTTCCCAATTTGTGCTTGGGCTTATATAGAAATACAAAAATTCATGGTTAATAGGAGCAATAAGACCAGTGTTAAAATATTGTTTTTTTGTTGCGTGTGAGATGTCAAATCGAATACAGCAGGATGTCAAAATTTGTCACTGAAGCAATGTTGTCTAAAATATAGTGAAAGTCCTTCAAGCTGAATTTTGAGCCCATAGCGTACTCATGCATGCATGCTTTTTATTTGGGAGATATCCATCATATGAATACATGTATTAAAGACAATGACAGCAAATACCATATTATCAACAAATGATGTTGCATGGCAGACCAAATCCCAGGTATGCTATGTCTGTAGGTCTGTGTATCAGCTATGCATCTGGAAGCAACTGAAATTGTGTTACAAAATGCTTGTGTGTCACAATCTGTATTGGGGAGCATACACATAAAACTTATGCACAGTTTTTTTTAGAAGCGAGGCATGGAGACTTCATAAGCACATCAAGAAGCGTGATGGTCGGTACTTCTTGGGAAGGATGTCTATCAGGTGTTCAGAAAGTGGTGCATTCCACCCTATTTCACCAATAATTTATCACTGCATAAGACCCACCTGCATTAAGCCAATTTAGGAACATAGGTACATGGGTACTATCAGGAAAAAAAGGAACACCCTCTAACCAGTGTCAGGACCGAGATTGAGAACAAAGACAATTATTGACCCCGTTGTGTTGCCCTGGGTGATCTCATCAGCACCTCGTAGGTGCTCAAATGTTGGGAACAGGTCCACTTTCAGGTGATAGGCAGGCATGTTCAGATAGATAGGCAGGCAGTGTTCAAATATTGGTTCTTCGTTAGGTGTGAGACGTCGAAACGAGTGCAGTGGGATGTCGAAACGTGTCATGGAAGCATGCCAGTTGAAATGTCGTTTCAGTTCTTGAAACTCAATTTTGAGCTAACAGTGCACTTATGAGTGCATGTTTTTTTTCATTTAATTTGTGGGCCAGCCGATATGGGGATGCCTGTGCTGACGTTAGCGATTGAGACACCATGGTATCAGCAGATGGCACTGCTTAGCAGACCACATCATAGATGATCTCTGCACCTGGAATTGTGTTACGAGATGCTTGTGCATCACAATCCGTAATGTTGAACATAAGCATGATACTTATACACGGAATACGTTTAGAAATGAATCACGGAGACCTCATAAGTACACATCAACAAGCACGATGTCGATACTTCCCTGGCAAGGATGTCTATTCAGTGCTCAGAAAGTGGCATATTCCACCCTATTTCACGAATAATTGAACACTGTAGGCAGGCATGTTCAGATAGATAGGTAGGCATGTTACTAGATATAATTTGACATTTTTAAGCATGATCTAAGACATTGGAGGTCCAAGGTCCAACAAGAACCAGAGGGACGAGTGGTCTAGGGGTAAGATGCTCGTCTCGCAATCGAAAGATTGTGGGTTCGAACCTCACCTGTCGCTACTCTTCGCCCGTGACCAATCGGCGTGAGAGATTGGCGACGCTATATGACTCAACGGTCGACGTGTCGTAAAACCAATAACCAACCAACAAGAACCAGAGGGCTGATTCTAAGGGGACCACATCAATCTCACCCTGTCAGCCTTTCAACTCCCATCCAGTTAAGACAAGATTCAGTAGTGTGCATTGGACTATCTTGTTTTGTGTAGTGGTTGAAGTTTTTTTTTGGCTGGGGGATGTGAGTGGCATCAGTGGTAGTGTCCAGTCTTGAAGCCATGCTGGGTATTGCTTGTGCACAGGAAAGACAACAATTGTTCAACCGAAATAAGTTATAGTTATTTTGGTGTGCCAGTGGAGAGTGCCTCTCTACTGGCCTAGCCAGCACTATCGGCACACACACACCAGAGCATGGAACAGTGTTAAATTATTCGTGAAATAGGGTGGAATATACCACTTATTGAACACTCGATCAACATCCTTCTCCAAGAAGTATCGGCATCGTGCTCCTTGATGCGTAATTATGAAGTATTCATGTCTCCTTTCTAACAGTATCTCGATTATAAGTATCATGTCCATGCTCTCGATAAGGAATGGTAATACACGAATATTTCTCAATGCAATTTCAGGTAAAGGGATTATCTATAATGTGATATGGCAAACTCTGCCAGTTTATAGCATATGATTATTCTCCCTATCCCAAATATAGCTCTTCCTAAATTATGAATTTCAAGACATATAATAAAGGTTCAGACATAAGTACCTACACCATTGGCTCAAATATGAGTCTGAGAGACATTAAAAACATTTTAAATGATACTAATTCCATGTCAAATTTCGACATCCTACTGTGCTCGGTTCGACATATCACACCTAACGAAAAACCATTATTTTAACCCTGTTAAAATTATGAATTATGAATCTCAAGACAAATAATAAAGGTTCAGGCGTAAGTGCCTACACCATGGGCTCAAATATGAGTCTGAAAGACATTAAAAGCATTTTAAAATGACACTAATTCCATGGCAAATTTCGACATCCTACTGTGCTTGTTTCGACATCTCACACCTAACGAAAAACCATTATTTTAACCCTGGCATGGAATGGTGCATGCTGAAGCACTCACAGCACAGGTGGACATGGTTGAGAGCAGAGCCGAATCTGCTAAGCATGGGGTGGCAGGCAGCTCGGTGGTTCAGCTGAGCAGCTGGCCGCCAGAGGTGCGGGGTTCGATTCCCTGCAGTGCCCGCCCTTCCTGCCAGGGTGAGAGGCAGGCAGCTCCACACGGCCCCAGCCGCTGGGAGCGTCGTAAAGCCGCAATCCAATCTTCTAAGCATGGCCTTATCGGGGACGAGTGGTCCAGGGGTAAGATGCTCGTCTCACGATCGAAAGATTGTGGGTTCGAATCTCACCTGTCGCTACTCTTCGCCCGCGACCAATCGGCCTGAGAGATTGGCGACGCTATATGACTCAACGGTCGACGTGTCGTAAAACCAATAACCAACCAAGCATGGCCTTATCAGTGTGTTTTGTTTTGTTTTGCAAACTGGGTTGTACTGCCATGGTAGAATATTCCAAATAAATGAGTGGGTAGATAGTGGTTATATTTCTAATGTCACAGTTTTCGGATTTTTTCCATGATTGCAAACTCTTCTTTCTAAAATGGACACTGTGGTTTGTCAAGAGCTCCTTTATAGAAATGAATGCATACAGCCATTTCTAACCAATGTTATGACAGTGAGGGAGAATTGTATTTATAGCTGGTTGTATCAATATGGCAAGAATTTACTAATCATATTTGGTTACTGAACTGGCAGTTCCCAGTTGATTTATATTTGTAATGTTTTTTTCTGAATGGTGAAAAATTGCATGTTCTGAAGTTCTTTCCTGGAACCACTTGGGTAGTTGTCCTTTCAGTTACTTATGTACACCTAAGGAGGTCATATTTTCTATATTTACATATATTTTTGGAAATATTAAAGTTTGTTATGTGCAGATAAGTGCCTGAAAAGATACAGTTTGGTAAATTTGTGCTCGTTGTTGTTTTGTGAATCCATGGAATTTGTTTTCTAATGTAATGTTTATGATTGTGATTGAGGAAATGTGACCATTCATTTCCTCTGTAAATTCTCACTTTTCAATTGAAACGAAGACACAAAAAAGTGGGCTTGGATCTAGGTAATACAGCATTACAAACATGTTAAAAAGGGGATGTAACATGACCTAGCCCAACCTCCCTAAAAAAACAAAGTTCCAACAAAGGTTGGAAAAGTTGAAGCATTTATTTTTCTCAGATTTACCCAAATTAGAAATCCTGATCCAACCTTGCTTGACCTTGCCTAACCTGCTTTTAAAAAGGTTCCTTTTTATGGTACAAAATACATTTTCCAACTTACAGAAATCCTAAGCTAACCTAACAAAACCTAATGCCTTTGTTTCCTTCATGTAGGTAAGATGGATGTAAAGCTTGTCCCATAAACACATTAAAGGACAATAATACCCAAGTTTCCTATAGTATTTGTTTAATGACAGATTGAATAAATCCACAAAATGACTGAATGGATGAATGCCAAAATGTATTTTAGGAAGTGAAGTCCAAGTAAATAAGAGGAGTGAGCTATCCTCTAGTAGATGTGCAATATTTTGCTTCCAGAACCATCATATGCTGGAAATTCTTCATGAAAACACGTGTTTATGGTAATATTTTTGGGAAAATACGGTTACTAATTATGCATTTACAAAAATTGTAAGATTCTAAAGATGAAGGGTAGGAACAAGGTGTCCCCGACTGGTATTGTGCTGAACTGCCATGCACAGGCCAATATCGTGATTTTTAAATGATGGTAGTTGTATTTCTAACTGGGCGCTACATAACCAGTAGCAGTTGATGCGCCCCTAAGCCCAAATAATCAATAATTTGTAATTCTAACGGTCTGATGCTCCCCGTGCAGTGTGGCCCTGCCGATTGTGAGCTGTCCCCGTGCAGTCTGATGTTCCCCCTGCCGATTGTGACCTGACCCCTTGCAGTCTGATGTTCCCCCTGCCGATTGTGAGCTGTCCCCGTGCAGTCTGATGTTCCCCCTGCCGATTGTGAGCTGTCCCCGTGCAGTCTGATGTTCCCCCTGCCGATTGTGAGCTGCCCCCGTGCAGTCTGATGTTCCCCCTGCCGATTGTGACCTGACCCCGTGCAGTCTGATGTTCCCCCTGCCGATTGTGAGCTGTCCCCGTGCAGTCTGATGTTCCCCCTGCCGATTGTGAGCTGTCCCCGTGTAGTCTGATGTTCCCCGTGCCGATTGTGAGCTGTCCCCGTGTAGTCTGATGTTCCCCTTGCCGATTGTGAGCTGTCCCCGTGCAGTCTGATGTTCCCCTGCCGATTGTGAGCTGTCCCCGTGTAGTCTGATGTTCCCCCTGCCGATTGTGAGCTGTCCCCGTGTAGTCTGATGTTCCCCGTGCCGATTGTGAGCTGTCCCCGTGTAGTCTGATGTTCCCCCTGCCGATTGTGAGCTGTCCCCGTGTAGTCTGATGTTCCCCTGCCGATTGTGAGCTGTCCCCGTGCAGTCTGATGTTCCCCCTGCCGATTGTGAGCTGTCCCCGTGTAGTCTGATGTTCCCCCTGCCGATTGTGAGCTGTCCCCGTGTAGTCTGATGTTCCCCGTGCCGATTGTGAGCTGTCCCCGTGCAGTCTGATGTTCCCCCTGCCGATTGTGAGCTGTCCCCGTGCAGTCTGATGTTCCCCCTGCCGATTGTGAGCTGTCCCCGTGCAGTCTGATGTTCCCCGTGCCGATTGTGAGCTGTCCCCGTGCAGTCTGATGTTCCCCCTGCCGATTGTGAGCTGTCCCCGTGCAGTCTGATGTTCCCCCCTGCCGATTGTGAGCTGTCCCCGTGCAGTCTGATGTTCCCCCTGCCGATTGTGAGCTGTCCCCGTGTAGTCTGATGTTCCCCCTGCCGATTGTGAGCTGTCCCCGTGCAGTCTGATGTTCCCCCTGCCGATTGTGAGCTGTCCCCGTGCAGTCTGATGTTCCCCGTGCAGTCTGATGTTCCCCCTGCCGATTGTGAGCTGTCCCCGTGCAGTCTGATGTTCCCCCTGCCGATTGTGAGCTGTCCCCGTGTAGTCTGATGTTCCCCCTGCCGATTGTGACCTGACCTGGAGTTAGGACACTGCCAGGCATGTGATAGTGAACTGTGGACTGTGATAATAGTTAACACAATCGCATCGTATGCTTTATGGGCTCGGATTTTTTTTGGTATTACTCCATCGGTCGAGCGGGCGTCGGTAGCTCAGTGGTTGGAGAAGAGTGGTCTCGGGGTAGGATGCTCGTCTCACAATCGAAAGGTTGTGGGTTCGAGTCTCATCTGTCGCTACTCTTCGCCCGCGACCAATCGGCGTGAGAGATTGGCGACGCTACATGACTCAACGGTCGACGTGTCGTAAAACCAATAACCAACCAATAACCAACCAGCTCAGTGGTTACGCTGAAAGTATGGCACGCCAGATGTACGGGGCTCGATTCTCCGCGATGCCCGCCCTTCCCGCCAGGGTGAGAGGCGAGTGACGTCATTTGGCCTCAGCTGCCGAGTGCGTCGTAAAGCCACAATCCGTCCATCGGTGGAGCGTTCACTCCGCGTCCTGTTTCGCTCGGCTCGTGTCAATTTGTCGTCTCTGTCGGTCGGCAGCAGTGAGAAATTATTCGTGAAACAGGGTGGAATATAAAGTATGGACATCCTGCTCCTTGATGCGCGCTTAAGTCTTTTTGAACTCTTCGTGTTTCCTTTCTAACACTACCTCGCTTATAAGTGTCATGTTCATGCTCTGGATAAGGAATGGTGATACACGAGCATTTCGCAACGTAATTTCAGGTAAAGGGAATACCTATGATGCGATATGGCATACAATACCGGTTTATAGCATAGGCATTATTCTTCCTATCACGAATATAGCTCTTCCTAAATTATGAATCTGAAAACAAATGATAAA